>APFE031175138.1:243050-275350 GCA_000404065.3 Pinus taeda
TTTTGTATTACAGCTCTCTTCTTGGACTCATAAATAACCCTTCAGATTAAGGGGGGGAATGTTGGACACCTAATCCTAAGTGGGTTAGTGTGGAAGCCGAATAGACTAAGTAGTCCAAGAGACCTTGGGATGTGAATCCCAATGGTCACAACAATGTACTATAAATGTATATCTCCTATTAATAAAAAATGAAATCACATGATTTATCTTTCCTATTGTTCTTGCTCCCATGTGTGTTTAACAATAACCCTTTACAAAGGAAACGCTTCACAAAATTCATAAATCGCCCCTTTTTGGCCTATCACAATCATCATTGCGCATTGCTATAGTCCAGACCTGACGGAATTATTAACCATATTTCATACATATGTCGGGTCCGGACCATATCGCATATCACAATCGGCGGGAGTCAAAGCCAAGCCATAAGGCTGATGCGATTTAGCAGACCCGACAGGGCTATCAGCTACAATATATATATTATCGGGTCTACCCCCCCAATCGCTTATTGCTATTGGCGGAACCCAGGGGTTATATATATGGTGCACCGTTATCACCCAAACCCGCCGATGATTATAGAGTCGGGCATATAATACTTCAAGTCTAGCCGGGTTTTCCCGTATATTTCTTTGTTTTCGAAAGATATTGAGGGCGGGGTTTTTTCAAAGGGAAAGCTTATGTTGCAGATCTGAAGGGATCATTAAATGTGGCTCATACGCATTTCAGGTCTGCACCCCCAATCCTCCACCATTGATCTACCTTTCGTGGATCCAACGGTCCACGTAGATTTCGGGTAAACAAGTAGCTCGAGGAATACCTGCCCGAAAAGCAGTATCATCTTTCCTCCTAGTTGCTACATGTCGTTTGAAGAGTGGAATCAGGGGTCATCCTCGCAATACTGGTTATGTGTTATGCCATGATTTTCAATATAAATCGGATTCGCACTCGCGGGACTTAATCAATGCATAAATTAAAAATCATGGGCCGATTCTTTCACATTTGATGTAATAAACGTTCAATGAAGGCAATACTTATGTTTTTAATTCATTTCCGTCGTATTTTCATAAGCATGACTGGTGTCTATTATCTCTGCAGGCAAGGAGTAAAGGATGCATAAGCAGATCTAGAGAACTCGTATATGCGGATGTGCTCTATTGAAAGAGCCGACCTTTGGCATTCTCGGTCGGTTTCCAGGTGTTGCCTATGTATTCCGAAAGCGAAACTACCCCAGATCTCATCATGAAGAGATGACACAAAGTCATCCTCTTCTAATCAACATCTATTCATTTCCCCGGGAAATGAAGCGCTGCAGTGACAGAAAATGCTCTCTATGTGTCAGCAGTGACAGCGATTGTTCCACATCTGTGTATTATGATCTGTATATCAAAGAAAACAGGGGGAAAGCGAAAGGGTTAAGGGAAGACCGAGAGTCATTTCTAGCTGCATAAATATTCCCTCCTGATAGCAGAGAGGGGCTTTTCTTTTGCTTGGAGAAAACAACTTTGATTTATTGTGAATAAAGAGGACTATTTGGTTCAAGAAGGAGCCTGTGTTTCAGATTTATTTTCCTTTTCTTTCATATGTTTAGAATCAGTGTGTTTTTTGCTGGCACGAAGATAAATGTGATTTGCTTTGTGCATATTGTTAACTACCAGTTCATGGTTGTTCTTGGTTATTTGAATGTAATTCAATAAAATTTATAATTCATGAAAGGTTTTTGATTCCGAACTTTGTTAAACATCAGTTGCAAGTGTTATTTGTATGGAAAGGAATGTATATTCTTGTATAAGTAATTGGATTGCGATTAGGATTTAATACAGCCTTGTTCTCATGTGGACCAGTAATTGATTCATTTGGACTTGGGATTTATATATGATGTTTAACCTCCTTTTGTTTTGCTCATGCAGGATAGATTAGGATAGTTAGGACTAGAATAGAGTAGCTTAAGTAGTTGAGATAGAATTTGATACATATAGGTTAGTTGTTTCCTTTTGTTGATTTAATTGAATTCTTCCTGTAGGAAGCCATCTCTCAACACTTATAACAGTTCATGGGGTCCTTTAAAACCCGTTGGAATTAGCCACTCCAAACGAAAGCAGATCTGTTTGGGATCTGTGATCGGGTTAGTTCCCCTTGTTGGTATAGCGAAAATTCACCATGTCAACAAATTGGCACTAGAAGGAGCGCCTGAACCACCGTCCATAATTTTTTATGATTTCATCTATAAATGTCGCACATGGACTTGAAAAGATTAATT
Source organism: Pinus taeda (assembly GCA_000404065.3). Lineage (NCBI taxonomy): Eukaryota > Viridiplantae > Streptophyta > Pinopsida > Pinales > Pinaceae > Pinus > Pinus taeda. The sequence goes on from APFE031175138.1 coordinate 245,305, forward strand.
CATGGATCATGAAGGTTGAAAAGACCCTTCCTCCCATTCGGAAAAACCTCATTTCGAAGAAGAGACATTGTGGGAGTATCTATCACTTAGGAACAACCAATCAGAATACTTACTCGGGCTTATGCTCGTTCCCTCTCTCAGCTCCCCATCTTTCACTCTTTACCTCCGACAACTAAAAGAAAGCCAAGGATCTGTTCCATAAACGTAGAGACATCTGTAGCCCCGTCTCTTGAAGATATTGTGCTTGAATCCTTGCAAAGTATCGACACTCCCTAGGAAGAAATTCCTGAAGATCCACTCTCTGAAGGTAATCCCTGCCCCAATTTGGGAAGTCTTGATAAAGAAAGCCTTGAACAAACCTTCAACCAAAACATCCCTATCCTCAATATGGCTAATATTCCTCAACCGGGTGGGAACCAACTCCCCCCTCCTCCCAGAGCACTTCTTCCCTAGCTCGCTCAGGATGTCGTAGCGGTACGTGGGCAGCAACATCCCTTACCCAAGAATGCAGAAAGAGTACTGCCTAAATTCGACCCTGAGTGGGGAGACACCACTGATAACCATATTCACTCTTTTTTCTTGGCCGTGCGCATGCTCGGGGTAGCTGATGAAGATATAGTATGTCACCTATTCCCTTTTACCCTGATTGGTGCAGCTTCCACATGGTACTTTACCTTGAGAACAAGATCAATCACCTCATGGGCTACCTTTCAACAGGCCTTTTTAGACAAGTATGGCAATGACAAAACCCCTGTGGCCTTAGTTCTAGAACTATCCCATTTGAAAATGGAAACCAAAGAAAAGGTCAAGGATTTTAACATCCACTTCAACACCCTGTTTGATATAATCCTGGATAACGCTAGACCTATTGAGGAGGTGCTCATGGAATTCTACATCACTGCTCTCCCTTAACCTACTATGATGTGGGTCAAAAGGAGTAACGTACAAACCTTACAGGGTGCCATCGATGAAGCAGTAAAAGTCGAGAATGAAATGATCAATCTCACAACATGTCATCATACAACCAGAGAAAAGAAAACCTCTCAGTCATCCAAGAAGAATAGTGGGAGTGATAATAAAGTGGCTGAGGGCAAAGAAAGGGACAACACAGATGTGGAAGGTTTGCATCGAATCATTAATAAGTTGACAAACACAGTCATTGATATGAAAAGGAACTCTGGAGAGAGTACAACCAGGAGTGGAGGAGAGTATAACAATAGAAAAACTTTCAAACCTTTCTATCCTAAGAAGACAGAAGGTGGTCACGGTCCACTTGCACTGCTTGCTCCACCCAATGAAGGGAATTTAAATACAGAAGAGATGGCTCTTATCGGATCGCTCCTTAACCAAGAAGAACCTATAGTGGAGCTAGAGCCAGAACAAAAAGATGAGGGAGAATACCAAGTACAAGAGTCCTTGGAAGAAGAATCTCAAATCAATGTACTGTGGAATTTCTATACAAACGAGAACGATGATGACCAAGGAGATAGTATGGCAGAAATCCACACTACTGAAATCCATACATGAAGTAAAGGACCACCTGCGGGCGTGATGAAGCCTGTAGACTAGACAAAGAAAGATGTTCGCCCTGTGAAGGCATCTGCTCCCAAAGTTCTTGTTGAGAAGGGTATACCTAGTGGTCAGTCCAAGAATACCCCAGTTGCAAACCATCCAAAGAAAGAAAATGCATCTCCAAATGCAATGAAGGTGACTCGCAATGGTAAAGTCCCACCTAAGAATGGAAAAACTAGTATGTTTACTCTGCCCTATCCTGTTTATAACATTGATTACAATATTGTGGAAGATCTTAAGAAATCTAGGGCTAATATCACATACTTTGATTTGTTGAAATTAATGCAGCAAAGAGATTTGCTCTTGAAAGCTATGAATGAGTGGAACAGCAAAACTCCTACCATCCCGAGCAGCCAAACCCAGAATTCGGTCTCCGGACCTGTTAGTACTTCCAGCATAGCCCAAAAGCCAACAGCCATGGAAGCCACCCTATCAAAAATGAATCGAAACCCCCAAGATGTTAGTGTAGCCATGATAGGAAGGAAATCAAAATACATGACTCCCACTTTCCTAATCACATTTAAAATCTTCAACATGAATGTACATAATTGCTTGGTAGACTCAGGTGCCTCATCCACTATGATACCTTATGCTGTTGCTAAAAGACTTCATGCGATACCTAAGAAAACTGGAACTTGAATCATGCAATTAGATAGGACAAATGTGAAAGTAATTGGGTAATTGAAAGATGTATTGATTCAGATGACTACTAAGCCACAGTACACACAAGTCATTGATATATTTGTAGTCGACATACCCGAGGCTTATGGAATGCTGCTTAGTAGGGACTAGTCAGCAAAACTGAATGGATAATTCTCAACTGATTGGTCCCATCTCTTGTTGCCTCAGAAGGGGAAGGGTGATATGCTGAGGGTTGATTGTGAAAGATACATGAAGTATGTGGTGACAGAGCTAAACGGTCCCAATGAACATGTAATGTTTACCAACTCTACCTTTGAGAATTATAGTTTCAATGTTTGTGCTAGGGAAACCTATTTTGGAGAATTCCATGCAGAAACAAGTGAAGGAACTGCAATAAACACACAATTGGAAGCTCTCCCCTGCAATCCAATTGATGAACCACCGTGTAATATAGTAGATGATAGAACTAGTTTCGTAGGAAGCAACTCAATTGATGTAACACTAGACTCTATATTTTGGACACTCTATTTTGATGGCTCTAACTGCCTTGAAGGTCCAGGTGTCAGGAGAGTTCTCATTGATCCACAAGGGAACCAACATCTGATGGCCAACCGGTTGGAATTCATGTGCACCAACAACACGGCAGAATATGAAGGCTTACTACAGGGCCTGAAGAAAGCCATTGATATGAAGGTAAAAAATCTCGAAGTTTTTGGTGACTCGCAAATAATTGTGGACCAGGTAAGGAAGAGGATACACTGCAATTCGCCACACCTGGTAAGATACCAACATGAGGTATGGAACTTAATTGACAGTTTTGATTCTTTTAATATCACATACATACCTCGAGGGCAGAACCAAGATGCTGATCTACTGGCTGGTATGGTTGCAAAAATTCTGCCTGATTTTAGATTAAAGAAGAATAAATGTTATGTTGAATTGATTTTTGGACCATCCGTGCCTAATAACATCTTAAACTGGCAGGTGTTCGAATATGATGAGCAAATCCTGGAGTTCTTGTACTGCGAGAAGATGTTCAATAATGCAGTCATCGATTAAAAAGAGCATGACAAGCTTATGAACGAGAGGGAAGATGAGGAAAAGGAGCACTTGTATGACTTGTATGATAAATTCAAAAAGCCAACGAATTGCAAAACGCATATCTCATCCATGAAGTACGAATCGGTCAACCTTGGAACCCAAGAAGACCCAAAAACTGTTAATTTGGGCTTGGGGTGCTCTTCACAAGAAAAGGCTGCATTTGTCAAGCTATTTAAAGAATACAAGGACGTCTTTGCATGGACATATGGAGACCTAAAAACCTTTGATACCAGCGTTATGCAGCATGTAATTCCTTTGGAAAAGGAGCCTAAGCCCTACCAACAAAAGCTTCATAAGATGCATCCAAGCCTGGAATCGTTGGTGAGGAAAGAATTGAACAAAATGCTGGATGCTAAAATCATTTTCTAGGTCAGACACACCCGCTGGGTAGCCAATCTCATACCAGTGAGAAAGAAAAATGGAGACATCATGCTGTGTATCGATTTCAGAAACTTGAACAAAGCATCGCAAAAGGATAACTACCCTATCCCTTCTATGGAACAGACTCTTCAGTGCATTTTTGGGTCTGAAATGTTGTCCCTATTAGATGGGTTTTCAAGATATAATCAAGTGTTGGTATCTAATGGGGATCAGCTGAAGACAGCCTTCAACACTAAATGGGGCACTTACGCATATCGCAAAATGCCTTTTGGACTTATTACTGCGGGTGCTACATTCCAGAGAGCCATGGACATAGATTTCCAAGGGTTAATTAACAAATCATTAGTGGTTTACATGGATTACATCATTGTGTATTCATATCACAGAAGGGATCATATTTATCACCTGAAACGGATTTTCAAAAGATGTCGTAGGTATTGAATATCATTGAATCCCAAGAAGAGCGCCTTTGAAGTCACAAAAGGGAAACTATTGGGTCATATCCTCTCTAAAGAAGGGATTGTTATTGATCCTGGAAGAGTAGAGACTATCATAAGAATATACCCCCTGCAAATAAAAAGGCAATGCAATCTTTCTTCGGGAAAATTAATTTCGTTAGGAAATTTGTTTCACGTTTCGTAGAAATAGTGCGTCCTATGCAGCTAATGATGAAAAAGGACGTGGTGTATAAATGGAGCGATGAAGCTAAGAAATCGTTTCTATGAATCAAGGAAGCCATCGCAGAAGCTCCTGCATTGGTCAGCCCCAATTTCGGCAAGGAATTCTTCTTCTACACTTTTGCTTCTAATCTTTCATATGCCGCAATTCTCACTCAAAAAAATGATGATGGCAATGAAGTCCCTATTTCTTATATGAGTTCTAATCTCCAAGGAGCAAAACTGAACTACCCAGATGTGGAGAAACAAGGCTTTACGGTTTTTAAGGCCATAAAACATTTCCACCCTTATTTATTAAAGGCTAGGACTAAAGTGATTGTCCCCAATCCTGCTATAAGAGCCCTCTTCATGCAAAAAGAAATGGGTGAATGGAGAGGAAATTGGGTAACCGCACATCAAGAATTCGACCTTGAGATTAAGCCGGCAAAGATAGTTCGAGGGTAGGGATTATGTAGGCTAGCTGTAGAAGCCTTAGTAGAGAAAGTAGGGGCGTCTGAAGAACCAGAAGCGCAAAACTTACAAAATGCACAAGTGGAATTCAGGGAGGAGCCCCTATGGATTAATGAAGCACTGATGTGTGAGCGCTCTATTTCGGAGGCCCTTTTGGATCCTGATTTGTGGTATTACGACATCCGCTTCTATCTTACTGGGGGGTCATGTCCTGAACACATGGATGCATCACAACGAAGAGCACTTAGATTGAAATCTAATCAGTATCATTTGGTCAATAACACATTATACAGAAAAAACTATGACGAAATCTAGGTGAGGTGTTTGGAAAAGGATGACACCTACCTTGTCTTGAAAGAAATGCATGATGGCCCAGCAGGTGGTCACTATGGCGGAGAGACCATTGCTCACAAAATATTAAGAGCCGGATATTATTGGCCCACAGTGTTAGAGACTCGCATGCCTACGCTCGGAAATTCAAGGTATGTCAAACTGTCATAGGACGAGAAAGAAAGCCAGTAGTTCCCCTCAGGCCCGTTATGATTTATCGCCCATTCCAACAATGGGGCCTGGATGTCATAGGTGAGATCACTCTAAACTCTTCATAGCAACATAAGTATATACTCACAGTGATAGACTACTTTACCAGATGGACCGAAGCCATCCCGCTTCGGAAGGTGAACAAAGATGAGGTAATATCATTTATTGAGAAATTCATTATCAACAGGTACGGCATTCCTGACGCTCTCATATTTGATAATGCTTCTTACTTTTCATCACTGAAATTGACTAAATTTGCTATTGATAAATCAATTCACATAAGATATGCATCGAACTATTATCCCCAGGGAAATGGAGTTGTAAAGTCCTCAAACAAGAACCTCATACGCATAATTCATAAATCTGTCGCTGACAACCAGAGGAACTGGCACAACGCTCTAACAAATGCCCTTTGGGCCGACAAGGTCACCCCAAAAGTGGCCTTAGGAAACTCCCCATACTTCCTTGTCTATGGACAGGAAGCCATCTTGCCTCCAAACATTACCCTTCCCTCTTTACAGCTCTCCCAAGCTTCAAGAGGAACCCCTTCAGCCTTTCTTCAAGAAAGGATCAACCAACTGATGAGGTTGGAGGAATTGAGAGATAAAGCCAGAAACAAATTCAGAAATCACCAAATAATTGTGAAGAGATGGTTTGATCACCATCTGGTAGGTGATAAAGATTACCAGGTAGGAGAGCTAGTCCTGAAATGGGACAAGTTGAATGAAGCAAAAGGTAGACACACGAAATTCCAACATTATGGCTGGGCCCATTCCAAGTTGTGGAAAAAATTGGTCAAGGAACTTACAGGTTGAAAACTTTACAGGGAGAAACTAAAAAACTCCTTGTTAATGGCCAACATCTGAAGAGATACTTCCAGTAGCCACCATAGGGTGGTTACCTCCTGAATAGGTTAGGCTTCATTTTATTTTTGTTGTTAGTTTAGTTACATTTCCGTTTTTTTCCTTTCGTGTTTTTCTGCAAGGTTTATTTTCTTTCTGTTTTGAATTGCAGTCCTTTTCAGCCAACTGATTTCAGTCCTCCAGTGTCATTTTTACTTTTTAGATTGCCCGCATTTTCCACCTTCAGCTTTCACCTCCTTTATTAACCTGCTGATAACTCTGTTGATCCTAAATCCATCATTACCTTGCAAATCAAAAAAAAATTCAATCAGCCCATGAGAACGTGAAAATCAGTTGTGGAATTCAAACCAAAGCCACTCATTGGCATCTGTTGAGAACTGGGTAAGATTTGTTGATAACTTGGATATCTGGGGCATGTAGGGGCATCTTTATAAAACAAAAAATGTGTAACTACAGCTGGACTGGCATGGAGGGACGCTGCATTTTGAATAAACCCCACCCAGACCTAGCGTATACTTGCTTGTAAGGTTTGCAGTCATTCTCCATTGGTCCCATCCACCACACTAAATTGTCCAATACCTGTTATCTACAAGTAAATCTCCTTTCATGGGCTAAACTCACTGTCATATACCATGTGGCAAATCTAATTGTGCTCTAGTCCTTATGCCTGAAACTAGAAGGACTTATTTAAAAGAAAATGAAATGTCAAGTCCTTGTGCCAATATGGAAGGACATGTTGTTTGGGAAGCCAGTTAGAGTAAGGACTGTTGCTGGGCTCAGAGTACCAGTTGACACAGCAAGCCCAACCTTGCTTAAGCGGTTTAAAAATATGGCATGATCTATGACTGCGCCCCATTCAATCATATGAAAATATAGCACTGAAATTCTCATATAAAGTGCAGATAAACATATCTACATCAAGTGTGATGAGCAATAAAGAGCTGAGGTACACACCTAAAAAGGTATTGACATACCAGTGATGGCCCCGAAAGGGCTTTTGAAAGTAGGAAACAGGTAAAGGAAAGTCAATAAATCCCATAATACTACCATTGGAGAATGCCTGTCAAAACCCTATCAGTGAGTAGAAGCTATTTGTCTTTATCCCACCTGAAGCAATTAATGTTGAAGTGTAACCCATGCCTATCCATCTATACAGTTTGCATTTCAAGTTTATCTCAACACCCTGATGTTCTATTGATCCAAGGTTTATTTGGAAACAAAGATAACTGGTTTGCCCAGTGGTTCGCCATTTGTTGTGGCCACAACCACCACCCTATTAAAATTTTCCTTGGTAGCAGTTTTGAATGGGTCCCCTAGAAGTTGATCTTGCACCCCTCCGAATGACCTGTTTTATCCTCGGGACTTTAATCCTTTGCCAAGTCAAATCTTCATTTTTTTTTTTTTTTGTTAATGGTTGAGCCCTCCTCTTTAGATATATGTTGCATGATTTATCTCTAGCCCCTCCTAACCCTCCATTCATTTCCTCCATCGGGACCTTTCCAACCCTCCAAAAACCTTCTATCACACCTTATTCCATTATAACCCTTTACAAACGAAATGCTTCACAAAATGCATAAATCACCCCTTTTTGGCCTATCACAATCATCACTGCGCATTACTATAGTCCGAACCTGACATCATTATTAACCATATTTCATACATATGTCAGGTCTGGGACCAAAACGCATATCGTAATTGGCGGGAGTCAAAGCCAAGCCATAAGGCCGATGCGATTTAGCGGACCCGACAGGGCTATCAACTATAATATATACATTATCGGGTCCGCCCCACCAATCGCTTATCGCTATCGGCAGAACCCAAGTGTTATATATATGGCTCACCCTTATCACCTAGACTCGCCGATGGTTATAGAGCCGGACATATAATACTTCAAGTCCAGTCGGGTTTTCCCGTATATTTCTTTGTTTTCGAAAGATATTAAGGGTGGGGTTTTTTCAAAGGGAATGCTTATGTTGCGGATCTGAAGGGATCATTAAACGTGTCTCATACGCATTTTAGGTCTGCCCCCCCAATCCTCCACCGTTGTTCTACCTCTCGTGGATCCAACGGTCCACGCAGATTTCGGGTGAACAAGTAGCTCGAGGAATACCCACCTGAAAAGCGGTATCCTCTTTCCTCCTAGTTGCTACGTGTCATTTGAAGAGTGGAATCAGGGTCGTCCTCACAATACCGGATACCACTTAAACCCCTTCTGAAATACCATCTGGTTATGTGTTATGCCATGATTTTCAATATAAATCGGATTCGCACTCGCGGGACTTAATCAATGCATAAATTAAAAATCAGGGGCCGATTCTTTCACATTTAATGTAATAAATGTTCAATGAAGGAAAGACTTATGTTTTTAAAGCATTTCTGTCATATTTTCATAAGCATGACTGGTGTCTATTATCTCTGCAGGCAAGAAGTAAAGGATGCATAAGCAGATCTAGAGAACTCATATATGCGGATGTGTTCTGTTGAAAGCACCGGCCTTTGGCATTCTCAATCAGTTTCTAGGTGTTGCCTGTGTATTCCGAAAGCGAAACTGCCCCATATCTCATCATGAAGAGATAACACACAATCGTCCTCTTCTAATCAACATATATTCATTTCCCCAGGAAATGAAGTGCTCCAGTGACAGAAAATGCCCTCTATGTGTCAGCAGTGACACCAATTGTTCTACATCTGTGTATTCTGATCTGTATATCGAAGAAAACAGGGGGAAGGCGAAAGGGTTAAGGGAATACTGAGAGTCATTTCCAGCTACATAAATATTCGCTTCGGATAGTAGAGAGGGGCTTTTTTTGTTTGGAGAAAACAACTTTGATTTATTGTGAATAAAGAGCACTGTTTGGTTCAAGAAGGAGCCTGTGTTTTAGATTTATTTTCCTTTTCTTTCATATGTTTAGAATCAGTGTGTTGTTGCTGGCACAAAGATAAATGTGATTTGCTTTGTGCATATTGTTAACTACCAGTTCATGGTTGTTCTTGGTTATTTGAATGTAATTCAATAGCATTGATAATTCATGAAAGGTTGTTTGTTACACAAAAATATCGTCACCATGACTATTTGCAGTCAGTATGGGTCTATCATCACTTATATTGTCCTCCTAAGAAAGTCTCATACCTCAGCTCTTCATGTCAAGCTTTGCAAATGAGAGAAAGACATTAAAAATCAATAAAGCTCTGGTTTCGTACCTTCTCTCACTTTTGCCTGCGGGCCCGCACCCTTTGTTCATATTACCTGCATATCTACACGCTCTGTCTGTAAAGGGGTGGGTGCGTGCCCCTGTAAAAGTCAAAAAGGCGCAAGTTTATTCTAAAAAACTCACTTTGGGTTAATTCTAGATGATTCTAGAAGGAATTTTGGTGGATTGTTCGCTCCAAGGTGGTTCATGCATCCCAAAAGAGAAGGAGCTAATCCATTGATAGGAGGAGCTATCCCTTTGGAGGAGGGCTTTATCCCTTTGAAGGAGGACCTAGTAACTTCCCTCCATTGCACTATAAATTGAGGCATTGGGTCAGTTGCTAGGGAGGTTAGAAGCTGAACATTTTTTAGGGTAAATGCTAATGGAATTGGGACTTCCTAGTTAAACTTGAGAGGAGAGATCACATACCTTTTTGGTTTCATTGGGAAGTGAGTGAAACTTGTCAAAGTAGAGGAGACTTCTTGGTGGACCCCAGGAGGAGCTTGTACATCATCAAGGCACAAGTTGTAAAGTTCTTCTTTCATTTGAATTAATAAAATCAGATTCATTTTTCTTAACAACTTGTCTTATGTGGTTTGTTTCATAATATCCTTGATCATTATGATGAATATGCTTTATGATATTGGCTTTTCAGGTGCTATTTAATTTGTTTGCTTGTTTGTGTTTTCAGACTTACTTCAAGGAAGCTCATTTGGAGCGAGGGAACGAGGCTTCCACAAACTTGCATTGGACCCAAGGTAGGCCTAAAACACTTGCATGCCTTTGTTTGTAATTGCATATTTAGAGAAAGATAGTTTTTGATTGGCTTGCTTGTCACTAGATATCTTTAGATACTAGGAAGGTCGATCTTGTCTGCAACCTTGACTCATTCCGTGTGACACCACCTTAGGAAGCAATGGTCCCCATTGCGTTGAGTTCCTCCATGAGATAAGGAAAATTCTACTGAACTTGGTGCTTGGTGAGCCACTTGCCCTGGTGAAGGAGTTGGCCTACTTTGACAACTCTATATAGTTGGACATTCTGCGGGCGAGTTTTCTTGATCTGCGTGTCCATGATCCAATCATTTGTGGCTTGCTCCATGTAATCTGGTTTTAACTTTGTAGGTATGAGTTCTTCTGCAATGTCTTATGTGTCCAACAATGGTGGGAAGTATGGTCGAAGGCGGTCCACATTGAACACTGGGTGCAGGCCAAGGAATGGGGGAATGCTAGCTCAAATGCATTATCATCCATAGGCTTGGTAATGGTACAAGGACCATATCTAAGTGGTATAAGTTTACGATAGGCTAAGGTAAGGCATTCCTTCTACAAATGCAACCAGAATTTGTCGCCCACTCGAAACTTGTGTGGCACCCGATGTTGATCATGTCAGTACTTGTACTTGGCATTTGATTTCTCTAGAATGTCATGGACTTGTTCGTGGATATGTTGGATGCACTTAATGAAGTTGTTTGCCTTATTGGCTTCCGATTGGACATGAGTCGAATTTGCATGAGTAGCTGTAAATGGTATGGCCACATCAATGGGACATAGTGGCTGGAATACCAAGCCCACCTGAAAAGGGTTGTGGCTAGTCGAGCTGTGGAGAGCCAAGTGATAGTTGTGCTAGACATAGGGAAGGCTCTCATCCTATGTGCGTAGATGCTTTGAGTTGTACATGCGTAGAATGTGTATGATCATCTTGTTTACAACCTCTGGTTGGCCATCAGTTTGGGGATGGAAAGTTGTGGACTTAATGAGCTTGGTGTCTAGCATCGACTAGAGACTAGACCAAAATGTATTGAGGAACTTGCTATGCTGATCTAACATGATAGACTGTGGGATCCTAAAGTTTACCCACACTCATTCAAAGAAGAGTTTAGCAGTGGCTTCTGCTGTGATATTCTTCTTGTAGGCCGCCAGAATGGCCATCCCCAAGAATCCATCGACGACCACAAAAATGTAGTTGTTTCCATGCTTAGTGGAAGGAAGGCTTGACATGTAATCCATGGAGAAGGATTCCCAAGGTCGAATAGGGGTAGGTAGCAGAGTATAGAGGCCTTACTTCTTGATGGTTGGTTTGGCAATGGCGCAGGTAGTGTAGGATCTGATGTACCTCCCTACATCCTATCAAAGATTCGCCTAGTATAAATACTTCTGTAGTACTGCCACTATTTTTTTGACCCCAAAATTCCCAGCAACCCAACTATAGTGTGCTTCCAAAATCATCTTGGATCGCTCGCCTGAAGGAACACAAAGGTGTCCTAGGTGGCATAGCAAGGCATCCTGGAGGTGAAAATCGGGACCTTGCTGACCCTCCAAGAGCATCTGGTATGTGTGGCTGAACACTGGGTTGCTTTTGTAGAGAAGTGGCCAATCAGAAGTCTCATGCCCACAAGAGTTGAGCACGGTGGTTAATGACATGATCAGTGGTCGGTTGAGGCATTTTGCAACATTATTGGTGCTATCCTTCTTAAAATTGATACTCAAATGGAACTACTGCAAGTATGTGGACCACTTTTGATGGCGATCATTTTTCAACTTCCCTTGCATCTGTATAAACTGCAAGGGTCGGTGGTCTGTGTGGATGACCTTTTCCTTCCCCAAAATGTAATGCTTCCATTATCGACAAGCCTACATAATGGAATACATCTCTTTTTCATAAGTGGGATACTTCTGGACTATGTCTGAAAGTATCTCACTATGATATGCCACTGGATGCCCCTGTTGAGTAAGGACTGCCCCAATAGCATAGTCAGAGGCATCTTCCTTGATCTAAAATGGCTATTGCAAGTTTGGTAAAGTGAGCACTGGTGCAAAGTAGAGGTGATGTTTCAACTCTGCGAATGCCTTCTGTTGAGATTCAGACCAAAAGAAATTTACTTTCACTCCTCCCTTGGCGACTTGACTCAAGGGCCAATTGATATGAGAGAATCCCAACACAAACCTGTGGTAGAAATTGGCAAGACCCAGAAAGCTACGGAATTCTGTCAGAGTGGTTGGGGTTGGCCAATCCCGAATGACTTGGATCTTGGCTAGATCTACATGCATTCCTCGTTCATCAATAATGTATCCCAGATACTAAACCTGGGTCATGCTAAAAGTGCATTTCTCCAAATTGGCACACAGCTTGTGTTTGCGTAGTGTTTGGAGAACCTATCGAATGTGGTGGAGGTGCTCTTCCTAACTCTAGCTGAAGATCAGGATGTCATCCAAGTATACCACTACAAATGAGTTGGTGAATGGCCACAATTTGTAATCAATCAGCCTCATGAAGGTTGCAGGATCATTTTTCAACCCAAAAGGCATAACCAACCATTTGAAAAGGTCCTCCTTGGCTTTGAAGGGCAATCGTCCACACATCGGAGGGTTCGATTGGTACCTAGTGATAGCTAGAATTCAAGTCGATCTTGCTGAAATATTTTTCCCCCTTCAGTTGGTCGTGAAGGTCATCAATCCATGGGATCGGGTACCTATTCTAGATAGTGATATTGTTTAGCACCTGCTAGTCAATACAGAGTCTCCAAGTCCCATCCTTCTTCTGTACCAACACGATCGGGCTCCCATAGGGTGATGAACTCAAATGGATGTGACCTTTCTACAACAACTCCTGAATCTACCTATTGATTTCATCATTCTCCAAAACAGAGCACTGATAGATTGGTTCATTGGGCAGTGATGCACCTAGGGTCAGATCGATGGAGTGCTTGACCTGATAGTGTAGAGGCACCCCTATGGGGGAGGTGAAGATCTCCTCATACTTCTCCACGAATTTGTCCATCTGTTGTTTCTGTGCAGAGGGGCCCTATCTAGAGGTTGTGGCCACCGTCTTCTTGTTTCCTTAAGGTCATATCATCAGGAAAACAAATTTCCTGGTTTTGGAAATGAGCTTACTTCTTTGTTTTGTAGTAACCAAAGAGATGATGGTAGGCGCTGCTACCTCTGGTATCCTGTACAACTTATTTCCCAAAGTAACAATAATAGCACGAGGCCTTGACTCATACACATCATGTCACTTCCATAAGTATGGTTGCCCTAATAATACATCATAAACATCAAGGGGAGCAATGTCGCATAATACCTCATCCGTGAAGGGATTGATGTTGTATAGAAGGCAACACTATTGGCTCACGCAAAGATCCCATCCTTGGTGAAGCCACCCGATGGTGTACGGTTTTGGATGTGCTATGGTTGGTAAGCCCAGCCACTTCATGACCTCTACCAAAATAAGGTTCTTTTGGCTACTGTCGTCGACAATGAACTGTAGTGGGGAACCCTTTACCCACATCTGGGAGTGGAAGAGGTGCTCATCCTCGTCTAGATCTTCGAGTTCCTCCTTCTGGTCTTCGTGGTGGCAACAGTGATGTTGGGCTCCAAATTGATAATTTGCTTCCCTTTTTCATTTCCCTTGTCGGGTTCTGACTCAGAGTCTTAACATGCATCTGATTTCGAAGCCTTTAGCTTAGCCACCAGTGACTTCTTTGCCCAACACTCACTTGTGTTGTGAGTGGAGCTCTTATGGAACTCACACCACTTTCCCGTGTCATTCTTCGGCTTCACGGCGTTGTTCTTTGCTTGCAGCTTTGGCAGCTTGTCATGGGCCACCCCACCTTAGATTTTTCCCTTTATTCTATAGTTTGGGGGCACCTTTCCCTTGCTTTAGATTCGCAGATCCACAGTCTCACTTCTTCTGTTTAAACTTTTGCTCGATATTGACCGCATATTTGTATGCTGTGCTGAGCAAGGAGATGTCCAGGGATTCCATCTCATCCTGGATGTACCTATGTAGGCAGCCGGGGGACTTGAGAACCAAATTCTTCTCAGAATCCTTGATACCCAACTTCGTGTGAAGGGTATGAAAAACATTGGTAAACTACAACACATCTTGGTCCCTTCCCTGTCGCAACGTTGTCCACTTTATGTATTTATCCTCATAGCTCCTGATAGGGTAGTATTGCTCCTTGATGGCATCCCAAAACAAGTTCCAAGTAGGTGCGGCTGAAAACAGTGAGTTTGTACTTTAATCTTTCCGCTCATAGTAGGTTTCGCACCAGTCCTTGATGTGGGGAGTTGCTTTGAGAAGTGCAAAGGTGATGTTTTCCCGGCTGGAAAAATCATGAAAAGAAAAATATCCTTCTAGAAGATTCAACCATTTATCTACAACATCTACATCTATCTAACCCTCAAACATGGTAATTTCAAAGTTAACTTGTACCTTAAAGGGTGTCGTGCTTCCAAAGTATCGCTCTTGGGTAGCTGCTGAAGGATCTCAGAAAAGTTGTCCATCATCGCGTTCCTTTATCGCTCGAGGGCTTCCTCAAGCAATATTTTGATAGGATCTCCTACACCCTAGTCTTTCTTTTCATCCGCCATGGGAGGCCGTCGGGATTTTTGAGGCTGGTCTTGTTAAATTTCGACAAGTTCAAGCCCTAACTCCTTATATCCTGACCTCGTTGGGGACATGAAAAGAAAAACAGAGAAAGAGAAAACCACTCTAATACCACTTATCCAGATTAAACAGGAACACAACAAATTATAGATATAACCATAAATACAAAGATGCGGTATAAATAACACTTCATTTCATTAATATCAAATACTGAAATATGCTTACAAACAAAATGGAAATAAGACTAGCTCGGGTGATGGTAGCTTATCTCTGAGAAGAGATGTGGCGGCTACATGCTTTGAAGTGCATTACAATGAGGCTCAAGGGCCTTTTTATTATTTTAACCATAAGAGGAAACCCTAAACAACCAAAACCCTAACCCAAGGAGATGTAACACCAAGAGTTTATGGGCCCTGTTGGGGTGAGTTGGACAGCCAACTTCGCAGGGTCGCGATTTGGTCATATTATCTCCATTTGACATGCATGATAACCCATTGGAAAGATCTCTCTAAGGACTATGATGGAAAGGAAATTTTTAAATAGAAAATTATTGGAGTAGAGACATTGTTTAGGGCCTCAAAACGGCTTCGGAATTTTAGGAGCCGAAAAACTGCTAAAATAGTAAATTGTGCTACAATTAAGGAAATTGAAAAACTGAAAGAAACAATGGTGGGGGTCTAAGTGGAATTGGTGGGTGTCCACCAATATCCACATGGATCATTTTACATCTAACGTTAAAGCATTAAGTACATATTCTAGGGAACTAGAGGACATACCAAATCCCTTCTGTGAAGAATCGCCATTACCTAAGGCAAACTGTTTGAGTGCACAAACAAGCAGTTCCTGTTGGCTAATGATCTTTGTCGTTTCGAAGAGTGAAATATTCACATGAGATTTATTCATCTCATCAACTAAGTTATAATCTAGGATGAGAGACATTACCGAAGTGTCTGGTGAAGTTGCTTTATCTGCAAATTTTGGAGTGATGGGCTTACTTTTACTATTTGCAAAAGTAATTTTCATTGTAGTTGGATTGTCAGACTTGCTCTAATTATTCTTGGATGAGTTGAAGGGTGGTGTGATATTCCTTAGCAAATTCTCTTTCAATTTGTGCTTCTTTAACTCTTGTACGGAGGTCAAACCTTAGCTTATCAATTTTTATCTAGTCTTCTGCTATTAAGCTTGGGCCTCACTCAGTGGTTGTTCTTCAACACTCTTCTTCTCAACTTCAATAGAAAAATTGAGTGTGTTTACTGCGTGTTCAACATTCACAGTTTCTTCAGCTACAACATTCTCTTCTTTCTCTTCCATAGGGTCAATCTGCTCATCTAAATGCACTGTATCAATAATGTGCATAACAAGAGCATTCATGTTGTGGTTCCCTTGTGGGCATGCCTTCTTTGAATGATACTCTTGATGAAACGAACAATACTAATCCATGCCCATAATTTCAACATTCAACATAAGGTTCGATCTTTGTGAAGACATGGCTAGTTGGTTGGTTCTACGGCCAAAGTTAGCAATGCTTCTCAAAATGTTGAATCTAGGAGCCTTGCTTCTCACTGTGCTCTCGCTTGACTTTTTTTTTCAATTCTACTAGCTCATTGGATAAAGAATTGATAGTGACGGCCAAGCTCTCAAGATTAGTTTCTTCTTTCTCCTTGGCCTTGCTTACGGACACCTGAGATCTTTAACCGATGTATTTTGAGTCCTTCATTGATTTCTCATCTATGATGACTCCAATCGCATGCAATTCCTTTTCAACTGTGATTTCCTCTTCGAAATTTTTAGCCAAAGTTGGCTTCACAATTATTTTCATGAACTACACCATGCTTGTTGGTAAGGCAGATCTGAAATAATCGATGGTGATGGAGTCATGAGGTTTTTTCTCTACCATAAATCTTTGACTTTCTCTTTCTACTCCATCTTAAGACTGCCCATCTCCCTTAAAAGCACGGCAAGGGTTTTATCACCTGCAAATTTCTCCAGAAATAGTTTCTTAAAGCCCCTCCAATTATGGATTGAGTTCGGAGGAAGGCTTTGATACCATACAACTTCTCTACTATCTAAGGTACATGGAAAAAGTATACATGTAACATCATCATAATGTACCTCAAGCATTTGCAGATGCGGGTAAAAGTTGTCCAGGTGATCTTCCGCCTTCATTGCTTTGTTAGGGTCGTAGTTTATTAACAACTTCTCCAAGTGCCTTAGCATTTTGTGTAACACACCTGACAATGCAAGTGGGATCTGAGTCATCTAGTCCAAATCTTGGTCCACCATGTATTTACCACTGTTTTCTCCCTCTTCATCTGAATATGATTGGTCTTCTTCTTCTTTTTCACCGCCTAACTCAAAGAAGGTATCGACTGAGAGTACCACATTATCATAGTCACCACCATTGAATGATGGAGGCTGCTCTAGTTTTTTTACGTTCTCTTCAGAGCATGCTAAATCTTCAAGGGTGGAAAGAACCAAACATTAAATTGTTGAAACCATCATCCTAGTGGGGGTGGTTGGGTTATTCTTTGGAAAATATGGAAGATTATACTCCGAATATCAATCCAATCACTCTTGCAAACTTACGGGTGATAGGGCAGATATCCCGCTTTTGGTCATAAGAGATATCACAACTTTGTATAGCCTTAAGCTGAGAAAGATTACCAACTTTAGGAATATGCACAGGGGAGGTGCTGGGAATATTACTACCTTTACCAAAGGAAGCAGGATTGTGGTGGGTGAGGTTATTAGCCATAAAAGTTTGGCTACCCTCCTTCTAGTGCCAATAATGTTGATGGTCCTGGACCCGAAAACATTCAAGGGGTCTCCCCAATAAGTGGTCGCAATTAGACCTCACACCATTTTGGATAGAATCCCCATTCAAAATATGGCCCAGTTCTTTGTTTCTTAAATATTTACCTTGACTCTAACTGTTAGCAAAAGAGAGGAATGCAAATGAGTCTTTGAAAAGCAAGTGAGTGTGCTTGGTGAGTGTTTGACTGTAAGTGTGTCAAGTATCTTCCACTATAGAGGGAGAAAAGACAATTGGCCTCTAAGAGAGAGGTAATAGTACCACCCTAGTAGAGAAACCACGTAACCAAGAAGGCTCCATCTAACATCCAACAGAACAGTCCACAAATATGCGATGGTCAATACAGCTAATCAGTAAAAGAGATTTGTCTAATATCCAATGGAATAGTCCACAAGGATGTGACAAAAATAGTAACCATTACCAAACATTATCAATATGATAAGTACTAAAATAACCGAAACAGTTCAACTAATTTAGCACGGATGAAAGGAAACATGAATTACAAACATCCACATAATAGTCTTATAAATGTTCATAATCCATGCATGAAGAACATGTTGGCCATGAGGCTTCTTATATTAAGTCAAAGTTCCAAGACACATATATACAATGAACACCACTAGCTCCAATAGTGGAGCATTGGAGCCACTCACTCCCCAAACTTAAATAGCTTGTCTCTCTAATGCTTTGTAGGAGGATCCAAGGTGAAAAGTCATTTGCTCATACAATGAGGATGTATATATAACCAATGATGTGATGCTTCACCTTCCTTGTGACTCTTTGACAACCCTCATGACTCTTTAACTTCCTATGACTTTTATACTTTACATTACTCTTCATATTCTGAATGTGTCCTTTGGACTTCCACTTTACAATACATTTTGAATAGATAATTACATAGCCCACAATGATGATGTTGCATATGAAAATGCATGACATGACATGACATGACATTGCTGACATGAACTACTTGAGGACATGGCAATGTCAAGCCACTTTTGTTGCTGCTTTCTACATGCCTTCTTGAGGATCCTTTTCTATCCACCTCCTTGTGGTTTAGAGGTAAGGACTATTTAATGATATCAAGTATTGAGTCGCGACCACAAGCTAGTGTCCCTTTTTCCTTTTCTTGATTGATGAGCTTGCATAATCAACTACACATGTGTATTTCAACATGTTTCCCTTATCTATCTCCTTCTTCTTCATCTTGTCATGGTATGATAGAGTACCTGCATCTGCAATTCACTCATGATGAGATGACATCAGTTCGATAAAACTCCTAGTATAAGATGACACATGTTGATTCATTGGCTGAGCCAAAACTGGGTTGTAGCTTGGGAGAGAGGCTCAGTGACTATGCAATTGTGAAGTTCAGGAGCTTAGGGGTGAAGCTTGAGGCTTGATACTATGCAATGCACTGTCTACACTAAACCGAGGAAGGAAACTATGAAGTATGGGAGATCAGTGTGACTGGCTGAGGGGATGGGCACTAGTTCAACCCATTTTGCAGTTTCAGGAGGCAAAGGAGGTTGGGTAACTATGTAATTATGTAGCTCAAGAGCTCAAGGTTTGAGCTTGAGATCATAGAATGCACAATGTGTAGTTAAGGCCAGGTTGGAGGACTGTATTACACATTTCTAGAGGCTAAAGTCTAGGATTGAGCATTGGAATTACGCAGTGCACAATCTTGGGAGGTAAGACCCATGCATTGCATAGTAGAAAGGGACAAGGCTGCAACTTGAGGGTTGGTGATCTAGGTGGATGTTGGTGGCCACCCACCTATCCCACTTGGACCCCCACAAATATCTCTTTCAGTTTTTTGGTTTCCTTAATTGTAGCAAAATTTACTATTTTTAGCAGTTTTTTGGGTCTTGAATTTCCGGAACCGTTTTGAGGCCCTAAATAACATTTTTTTGGGAAATCTAGCAGCAACGTGGGTCCAAGATCAATGTTTCTCTTCCCAAATTTGTAATCCTCGGATATATCTTTCTAACGAGCTATTGTGCGTGTCAAACAAAGATCGTATGCCAAAGTTACGACCCCGGGAAGTTGATGTACCAATTTACCCGAAATGGGGCCCATAGTTTGGCGCTTCATCTTCTAGGGTTAGGTTTTTGGATGTTTAGGGTTTTCCATTGTTTCTCAATAATAAATAGGCCTTTGAGCCTCATTATAAGATATTTTAGAGGCATGTAGCCACCACATCTCTTCTCAAAGATAAGCTACCATCGCCCTACCTAGTTTATTTTCATTTCTGTTTGTAAGCACATTTCAGTATTTTATAGCAATGAAATGAAGTATTATTTCTACTGCATCTTTATATGTATGATTATATATGTAATTTGTTGCATTCCTATTTAAATCTAGATCAGTGGTATTAGAGGGGTCTGCTTTTTATTTGTTTTTTTTGCATGTCCCCAATGATGTCGGGATATAAGGAGTTAGGGTTTGAACTGGTCGAACCTTTGCAAGACCAGCCTCGTAAATCCCGACGGCCTCCCATGGAAAATGAAAATAAAGATGAGGGGTTAGGAGATCCTATCAAGATATTTCTCGAAGAAACCCTCAAGTAACAAAGGAATGTGATGATGGAAAACTTTGCCCAGATCCTTCAGCAGCTACCCAGGGGTGACGCATCGGTTTCCAACAACTAATCTAGAAACGCCACACCATTTAAGGTACAAGTTAAATTTGAAATCCCCATATTCAAGGGTTAGATAGATGTATATTTCGTAGATAAATGGTTAAATCTACTAGAAGGGTATTTTTTTGTTCATGATTTTTCCAGTTGGGAAAAGATTATTTTCACTCTTCTCAAAGCGGCCCCCCACATCAAGGACTTTAGGAAACCGACTGTGAGCAAAAGGATGAAAGTACAGGCTCACTATTTTTAGCCGCACCCACTTGGAATTCATTTCGGGATTCCATTAAGGAGTAGCACTACCCTGTCAAAAGTTATGAGGAAAAATACATAAAGTGGACCACGCTGCAGCAGGGAAGGGACCAAGATGTGCCGGAGTTCACAAACATTTTTCATACCCTTCGCACACAGTTGGGTATCAAGGATTCTAAGCTGCATTTTGGTACTCAAATATTGCGGTTGCCTACACAGGTACATCCAGGATGAGATGGAGTTCCTGAACATCTCCTTGCTTGGCATGACATACCAATATCATGTTAAGATCGAGTAGAAGTTTAAACAAAAGAAGCGAGACTTTGGATCTGTGAATCCGAAGAACAAAGGACAAAGCCAAGGTGGGGTGACTCAAGACAACCCATTGAAGTCGCAAGAAAATAACAACACCACAAAGTCAAAGAAAGACTCAGGAAAGTGGTGTGAATTCCATAAGAGCCCCACTCATAACACAAGTGAGTGTCGAACCAAGCAGTCACTAGCGGCCAAGTTGAAGACTTCCGAATCAGATGCATGTTTCGATCTTGAGTCAGAACCCAACAAGGGGAATGACAAAGGGAAGAAGATCATTGATGCAGAGCCCAATGCCATTGTTTCCATCGCCAAGATCCAAAAGAATGAGCCCAAAGATCTAGAGGAGGGGGAGTGTCCTTTCCACTCACAAATGTGGGTGAAGGGTTCGCTGCTACAATTCATTGTCGACAGTGGCAGCCAAAAGAATCTCATTTTAGTAGAGGCCATGAAGCAGTTGGGACTACCGACTACACCAAATCTATAGTTTTACAGTATTGGGTGGCTTCACCAAGGACGAAATCTCCGAGTCTGCCAGTAGTGTCACCTTCCCTACAACATCAAGCCCTTTACAGATGAGGTATTGTGTGATGTTGCACCTCTTGATGTTTGTGATGTACTATTAGGCAAACCATACTTATGGAGGCAACATGCTATGTATGAATCAAGGCCTCGTGCTATTATTATTACTTTGGGTAATCCATTATACATGATACTGGAGGTAGCCCTACCTACCGTCACCTCTTTAATCACTACTAAGAAATGCAACTAGCTGATCTCCCAGACTAGGAAATTCATTTTCTGTCTGGTTCAGTCCCAAAGTAAGGGGAAGATCATCACCACTTCCATGACCCTCGCAAAGGGTTCCTCCATGCAGCAGTAGCAGCAACAGAGGGATACGGTTATCTTCTCCTCACCCACAGGGGTATCTGTCAGGTCAAGAATTTGGTCAATCTGACTTCTAGAGCACCTCTACCCAATGGGCTAATCTATCACCACTCCATTTTGGAAAATTCGAAGTACAAGCAACGAAATTATCAACATTGGGTGCCACACAAGTTTTAGGCGGGCGACAAAATCTGGTTGCATCTACAGAAAGAATGCCTTACAAGAGCCCATTAGAAGCTCAGACCACTCCGATATGGACCTTACACGAGTACCAAGGTTGTGGGAAGCAATTCTTTGGAGCACAAAATTCCCCCATTCCTTCACTTGCACCGAGTGTTCAATGTGGACCACCCTTGGCCATGCTTCTCACCATTACTGGACACATCAGAAGCTACAAAACAATGCACTAGGGACCATGTTCAGCAGAAGTTTCCTCATCTCATGGAGGAACTCAACGCAATGGGGACCATTGCTTCCTGAGGTGCAAGGAATGATCCAGGTGGATGTTGGTGGCCACCCACCTACCCCACTTGGACCCCCACAACTGTCTCTTTTAGTTTTTCAGTTTCCTTAATTGTAGCACAATTTATTATTTTTAGCAGTTTTTTGGGTCTTGAACTTCTGGAGCCGTTTTGAGGCCTTAAATGACGTTTTTTTGGGGAATCTAGGAGCAACATGGGTCCATGGACTGCTATTTCTCTTCCCAGAGTTGTAGTCCTTAGATAGATATTTCTAGGAGCTATTATGCACGTCAAACAGAGATTGTATGCCAAAGTTACGACCTTGGGAAGTTGATATACCAATTTACTCGAAACGGGGCCCATAGTTTGGTGCTTCATCTCCTAGGGTTAGGTTTTTGGATGTTTAGGGTTTTCCATTGTTTCTCAACAATAAATAGGCCTTCGAGCCTCATTGTAAGACATTTCAGAGGCATGTAGCCACCACATCTCTTCTCAGAGATAAGCTACCATCGCCCTAGCTAGTTTATTTCCATTTCTATTTGTAAGCATATTTCAGTATTTTACAACAATGAAATGAAGTATTATTTCTGCTGCATCTCTTTATGTATGATTATATCTGTAATTTTTTGTGTTCCTGTTTAAATCCAGATTAGTTGGAACTATGCAATGCGCAATTGGGGAAGGTCGGATGAGGCTAAGTTCTGAAATTGGCTAAGTGTGGGGTGAGTGAACTGATGTGATCAATGACATGACTTGAATGTGAAGAAACTTAAAAACTTGACGACACAACATAGATTGCTTCTGAAACATAAACCAGACATTTCCCTTAGTCCAACAATGACTTATGACAAGTGTGACACCAAAGGTACACTTTGCAACGATGGAGACAACACTTGTGTGACATTGCTTAAAACTTTGGGAATGAGCGCGAAAAATATTTACATGGTTATATCAACTCATTCACACAAAGATAACCCCTTGAAACCACCAAAATGAGCTTCTACACATTATGTGACAACAAACATTTGAAAATACGACATTTTTCCTCTCTTGCAAAAGGAACCAAAACACTTAAAGAAGACCTCAATGTTTACAACGATAACATGGTAGACCAAGGTAGGCTCTGAAATTTGGTGCAGGCCAAAATTTTGGAGGGTGTTTTAGCAGTGACAACACAAGGCTAACAATGAGAGAATTGTTAGAGCTCAAGAAAGGCAAGTTGAAGTGTAGTCATATTGAAAAGGCTATCATATTTGCAGAGACAAAAGTAGCATGAACTGGGAGCCATCTACAAGATTAAGCAAACTTCATCAGGACTTGAAAGACTAGAGTTGAAGACTAATGGTGTAGAGGGTAGCAGATCCAAGAAAAGACATTGAAAATGAAGTGAAGACACAATGAGGGTTGGAACTCTTATGAGTACCCTAGATAGGTGAATAAGAAGCCCAAAATAACTACCTAGTGATATATTAAAAAGACACCGTCAGCAAAGGAGGAGAGGAAATAAATTCATGCCAAAATAATTGAAGAAGGAAATTCCTTCTACATTTGATGGAGAGGTGAAGAAGGTTGAATAAGAAGAGGCATGAATGTTAGGGATGATGAAATTTTTTAGATTTCATGACTACTCTAAAAATATGAAAGCAAGTGTAGCCACCTTTAGCCTAAGAGGAAAAACTAACATATGGTGAGAATACCTAAAGAATGTCAAGGGTATTCAAGAAGAACTTCCTGGAGGAGATTTAAAATATATTTTCGGGAGAAGTACCTATCTAAAGGATACTTTGACAACAAGACCAAGGATTTCTATGAATTCAAGATGGGGTAGTTATATGATGAGGAATGCAACACAAAATTCCTTGAATTGATAAGGTATGTCCCCTACCTAAAGCATGAAAAGGAAAAAGTTCACAACTATCTTAGTGGTCTACCACAAATGTTCAAGGAATGAATTGAGTTTGATGAACCAAAAACTCTTAAGGGAACAATTAGAAAATTAAAACATTGTTATGAGAAATCAAGACATAGACCAGATTAAAATACCAAGGGGAAAGGAAAGGGAAATCCGAGCTACAAAGGAAATAGGTGGAAGACCACTGGTCGCTAGCAAGGTGCAAGTGTGAGGTTTGTCACTATCGCTAGTTTTGACCAATCCTTTAAAACTATAGAAGTGGATGGGCCTTGGAGGAATCCCATTATGATGGGAGTGTGGGGAATACCATTTTTAGAGAGATTGTCCCCATATATAGAGGAAATTCCTGGGAATTAAGAATGTCTAAGAACCATAGATAGTCAAACACGTGGCTCGGAAAATGCCTAGAATCTATGTTGTTGTGGATAATCAATAAGCTGACCACCAAGCATATATTATTGAGATGGAAGGTATGATTTGTAACCAAAATATATTTGCTTTAATGGAACCAAGATCGATATTTAGTTATATTAGTCCAATAGTTATCAAAAAATGCAGGAAGTGCACATTGAGTATTGGCTAGTTCAGTTGGCCACACGGTTGAAAAAGTGGGTGGAATACATAGTGAAGTCATGCCCTGTTGTATTGAGTAACATGCAAAAATTGGCTAATCTTAATATATTTCCTTTGATAGCTTATCATCCTCTTATTAGAATGGATTGGTTGTCCCATCATAGGACAAAGGTAAACAACTTTGAAAAGTTGATTGAAACCATTAATGAGAATGGTGAAAGGATTTTGCTGCAAGGAAAGAAAAATGCTATTTCAGTTAGATTAATCACAACAATCCAAGTGGAGTTTTTGGAAGTGGTGTAACTTGTTTCTTGTACAAATAACCAACAATATTGTTAGAAACAATAATAAGGATTTGGAACATCTTGTTCTATAATAGTTCAAGGATGTCTTCCATGAGGAAATCCCAAGACTACCACCACATAGGGAAGTTGACTTCTCCATAGAATTAATGCCTAGAATAGTAGCAACATCTAAAGCTCTTTATAGGATGAGCACCCCTGAATTAGTGGATCTAAACCTAAACTCAAGGAAATTCTAGACAAAGAATACATAAGGCAAGGTGTATCACCATGGGGAGCACCTGTCTTGTTTTTGTAAAAGAAGAATGAGACACTTAGGTTGTGCATAGATCATAGGTAGTTAAAAAAGGTCACCATCATGAATAGATACCCCTTGTGGTGAATTGATGATTTGTTTGATCAATTTTGAGGAGAAATAATGTTTTCAAATATTGATTTGAGGTCTGGATACACCCAGTATGCATTAAGGAAGAGGAAATTGATAAGATAACATTCAGGACAAGGTATGGGAATTATGAATTTCTGGTAGCTAGGCTTTAGAATTACCAATTGACCTACTAATTTTATGTGTCTCATGAATGATGTGTTGAGGCCTTGGACAATTTTGTATTGGTATTTGTTGATGACATCTTGGTTTACTCAAAAACCAAGGAGGAGCATGAAGAATACTTAGCTGCAGTTATATAGTTGTTAAGGGAACAAAAAAACTATGAAAATCTCAATAAATGAAAGTTCTTCCAGCCATAGATTCAATATTTGGGGCATATTGTCTCAAAGGAGGGTATGGCAATTTACCTAGAGAAAGTCAAGGTAATCATGGATTAGTCTACATTGAGAAATGTAGCTGAAATTATATCATTTGTGGGACTGGAAGGTTATTATAGGAGGTTCATCAAGAACTTATCCAAGGATGGTTATCCAATCACAACATTGAAAAAGAAAGGGCTTAAGTTTGAGTGGATAGCAGAGTGTGCTACAAGTTTTGAGAAACTAAAGTATTGGTTAACTCATGCACCAATGCTCAAAATAACAAATCAAGAGAAAGACCTTATGGTTTTCATAAGTGCCAACAAATAAGAGATTATTGGATTCTTGATGTAGGAAGGCCAGGTATTTTGTATGAATCAAGGAAATTGAATGAGCATGTGAAAAGCTACATGACTCATGATTTGGAGTTGGCTACCATCATTCATGCATTGAAAATGTAGAGACATTATCTCCTTAGAAGAAAAATCACTTTGATGATAGATCATAGGGGTTTGAAATATTTATTTGACCAACCAATGTTAAATGCCAGACATGCTAGATTGTTGGCCATAATTAGTGAATTTGACTTCAAGTTAAATCATTAAAGGAAAAGAAAATAGGGTTATTGATGCACTTAATAGGAGGGTGCAATTATGCCATATATCAACCATGAGTTCCTATGTGATTAATCCTCTAGAGAAAATTAAAACAACTAGGCATTAAGATATTAAATATTAATAATTAAAAGAAGTGTTTCAACAAGCATCAGATGGAGTGTGGAATAAATATTTTACTCTCCATGAATATGGGTTGATAAAATTTAAAAATTGGATATATGTGCCAAGTGAGGGTGACTTGAAAACTCATACTGAATTATTTTCATAAAAATCCATATTTTGGTCATTCTGGTTACCAAAAGATGCTAACATCCATTAATAAATTCTACTATTGGCCTGGAATGAAGAAGGAGGTGGTTGATTTTATTTCTAAATTCATATAATTTCAACAAGTAAAGGTTGAATGTAAACATATAATGGGCTTACTATGACCAATCCCCATCCAAAATGGAAATGGATATGATTTCCATGGATTTTGTTACATGTTTTCCAAGGAAAACCAAGAAACATGATGAAATCATGGTTGTTGTGGAAAATTTAAGCAAGGTAGCTCACTTTGTGTTTATATAATCCACTCATAGAGTAAGTGATATAGGACAAGTAGTCATAAAATAAATAGTGAGGTTGCATGAGATATCCAAGAAAATTATCTTAGACCAACACAAAAAATTTACTTTAATATTTTGGAAGGAGTTATTTGTTGGTTGTTATACAGAAAAATGACCTCCTCATCAACTCATAGGGGAAAGACATGATGACTGAAGCAATGACCAACTTCACAAGCCTTGTTTCCAAGCTAACACTACCTATAAATTGACAACTTTCTTTATAAATCTTCTTTGAAATCCTAAGGGAGTGTTAGTGACCCAAGTAACTCTACTTGTTACCTCGGAGATAGCATTAGTGAACCCTAATGAGGATCTAAGGGTCAAAGGAGTGAATTGACTAAGAAATATCCCTATATTCTCTCCTAAATCAACTCAGAAAGGCAAGGAAACATCAAAGTTCGACCTATTTGGGGGATTTCTAATCCTAATGAAGTAGGAAAATGGGAAAGAGCTCAAAAGAATGGAAACATCATTGCTTTTACCTAAGGAAACTCATGGACAAACTTGGAAACCCTAACCTTGAATGCTACATAAGCAAATCTAGGGCTATTGTGAAAGAGGTCAGATCATTTGAAAGGACAGTTTACTTGATTGTTGAGCGGAGTCTCAAACCTAAGCATAAGAAGTTGGTAAGAAGGGAGAGAGAGAGGAGCTAGAGGGGTAAGGGAAGGCTGATGCAACTAATGGTTGTAATCACTCTTTGAACATTAATATAGAACTGCAGTTGTATTGTCTACTCCATGGTGTTGGTACGATAATTCATTTATATGTTTATTCAATGTCTTTTAGCATGAGTAGCTTAGTTATGTGCAACTAGATGTCTTTTGTATATTCATACATTAATTGTCAAGGTTTTATGCTGTGATTACGCTTGTCTCTTTTATGTGCAGGACTTGATCTAGAGCTGGCTCAGGGGACTTCCACCTAGTTGCATTGCGCTCTCCAGTAAATCTACATAGAGACTCAAGGTAATGAATCTGTTTTGCTTTGATAGTTAGTTATTGAATATGGACATGCATGTAGCTTTGTGACAGCTGCAGATAATCTTACAATCTGCCAAGGGTCCTGGGAAGACCCTTGAGGGTTCCTTCATTCTCCATACACTATGCATTTAATCCTATAGCAGAATTGGCAACTCTATTGGGGAATACACTTTAGTTCCCGGTTTACCCAAAAATTTCCTAGTTTCCTCCTCCTTCCAAACCTTCCTGTAATTCTTCATTCCCTTTCTGACCAATCAGGACCTTGCAGCACTCTTCTTTCATTGCTCAAGCTTGGATCTGATCCCCATAAACCTTTTTTGAAGTGTTTTCCCTCACTAACACAGGTTAGGAGTATAAACAGAGCTTTATAAAGCTCCGTGGTTGCACAAACAGAGCGTTAGTGTCTCCAGTAACTCTCTGTAGCCTATAGCATGGAGCATTAGTCACCCATTTTCTGATATATAGCTATGTTTGTGACCTCAAAGGGTTGGAAAACTTGCTTCTAGATTGATAAGGGATCTGTAGCTGTGTTTTGTTTAATTGATCCGTGTCCTGTGAATTTTTTTTTTTTTTAAGAAAATAACTTTTCTTCTTAAAAGTTTTTATTTTCATAAAAGAAAAAATCAAAAATTTTTATTTGTTTTTCTGCTTAGTTGGTTACATTCTACATTATTTGGTTTTAGTAGTTGTTAGAGAGCATTGAAAATTTATGTCAGTTATGCTAGTGTTGTAATGAATAGGATGCATGGAATGAATATTGATGTATGAACGACTCTCCCTTTGTAAAAAACATCTTATTCATCGAAATTGAAAATTTAAAAGCATTGTCTTTTGCATGATTTGAGTCAGAGTCCCATAAAATATCATACATCAACACCCCTACTGAAGACTCTAACAAAGTCTGCTTAAAATCTACCTAAAATCAATTAGCAACTCTTTCTAGAGTAAACACACATTAGTTTAGGCTAGGATCTTGGGTTAGGCAATGTGAGTAAACTGCCCAAGATCATACAGCAAAACTAGTGTCATTAAAAGAGAGAAATCCTTTTGTACTCATACTACTGAGACCACTCCAGTAAAAGCGGAGCTAAATACGAGACGACATCGGACTGTAAGTGAAGGTAGCCTGTCTTTTCTTACATCTCCTTTGGGTATTCTGTGTATTGGGATCCCTTCGGGGATATCGGAGTTGAGTTGGGGACTCAGGTATGCTATCCACACAGTGTACTATCTGCAACTATGTCCCCCTGGTAGTGTCAGTGATCTGAGGTATTCTTAGTGGCCATACTTCTAGGAACTAAAACAAGGTTACTAGGGCAGGATGCCTTGGTACCTAACACAAACGGACCTACTTTGTCTTCAGGAGAGTTCTTGGCCCCTCAATCTGAGGTTCAAGCGAAGCTCTAGAGTAACCGTAACTGTACATTTGACGATCTCTCTCTATTATTCATTATGATATTGGGTTTCATCTCCAGTGATCAGTGCTTATCAGACATGGTCATTTCCCTCTGCTTGCCGATTGATTTACTTAGTGTATTTTTTATTTTTTAGGTGCTAGAGTGTTATCATTGAGACTTTAATAAACATCACTGTAAAATTTATTGATAAAAATTATTGGCCACCATCAGTACATCCAGCCCTCGTCGTCAATCTAGACGATTGTTAGGACTTCCCCCACTCATTGTGGAGGATCCGTCGAGCTCCAGTGAACTAAATTCCCCATCTTTAGGAAATCAGTCTCTAAGATCTCACATAGAATCAGTTTGGACATCCGACGATTCAAGCTTACCAGAAGATTTCTTTACTACAGGATTTCTTCCTCCATACAATCCTCCAATCACGAATCAATTGGGCCCACTCTTGGTTCCCATTGCATCTGTACCTCCTTTGTCTTTAGTTGGAACACTTCCACCCATCTCGTCGATGACTAACAGGTCATGGGACATTTTGGACACTTTTGGTACCCCACCACTTCCCCAGTCAACAGTCAATACCACACCTATAATGGTGAACCCTGCTATCCCATTTGTCCTAGGTCCAATGTTATGAAACCATCTCAAGAAAAAGATAGAAAAGATAGATCAACACCTTAAAATTCAGCCTCTTCGAGGGGGAAACCTCCTTTACATTACA
>APFE031175138.1:289740-323608 GCA_000404065.3 Pinus taeda
GCCCATATTGTTACTATTGTTCCCCATAGAAGCCCACTATTGTTATTATTGTTCCCTTACATTATTATTGTTATGACCCCTTAGACTCCTATATATAGAAAGGAGGTCTTTTCATTTGTATCATCCAAGAATTGTTCATTTATGTAATGTAAAGGAGGTTGCCCCCTCGAAGAGGCTGAATTGTAAGGTGTTGATCTATCTTTTCTATCTTTTCTTGAGATGGTTTCATAACATCTACTGTCTTTCGCGTCATCATATTTCCATTGGATTGAAAGATAGTCACAGTGGACCATCTATCCTTTTGCACCCCTGATTGTTCCCCGTTACCCATCAGCTATGTACCCTTAGTGGGTGGTGTACCTGACTCTTATGTTAGTATCGGTACTGGTCTACTTAAGGGCTCTTCCTTGATGGGTTGTTTCCCTCTTCTACCGCCAGCGGTTCCATAGATGTTCAATAAGGTTTCATCCATTCCTCATGAACTAACTGATCCTTGGATCCTACTGGCCCCTTCAAACATTGACACTTATGGAGAACAAATGCCTCTTTCACTAGCTGAATTAGCCTACCAGGCCATTCAATCTGCATCCGAGTCTCTGGTCACTTTGGTCACAGTGAATGGTACCACCACCCCTCCCATAACTACTCCTTCTTTCGATCCCCTCAATCAAGTACTACCTACGGAAGAAGCTATTAGAGAGATCATCAGTTTAGAAGAGCGGCCTTGGGAGGGCTCGCACCATTGTGTTTCTATATCTGATTCGAACATGATGCCTCTGCAAATCCTGTCATTTGACACACCTGAAATTATTTCCTCACCTTATACAACTATCCAAACTTTCAAATTGGAGGGAAAAATGGGCAATATTTCAAAGACATTGCTCATTGATATTTCAGCCAAGACAGGCATCGTGGAAAACATACAGATTGGAACCAATCGCAATCCTGAGGAAATTGCAAGCTTCACCTACCCTTTTAAGGACTTCCACGATGTTTTCCCTTGGTCTTATGAGGAAATGCATGGCATAGACCCTTCTATTGTCAAGCATGAGATCAAGAAGTGTCGAGAATTATTCTTATGGTATTTTTCTTGCTCGTTAATCCGAAAAATCCTCGAGTCTCCTTCTTCGGGCTCGTTAAACTACCACGAATAAGATTGAGCATTCTTTTTATGGTATTTTTCTTGCTTGTTAATCCAAAAAATCCTTGAGTCTCCATCATCGGGCTTGTTAAACTACCATGAAGAAGAGCAAGCATTCTTTTAGCAGTATTTTTCTTGCTCGTTAATCCAAAAAACCTCGAGTCTCCTTCTTTGGGCTCATTAAACCACTACAAAGAAGATATGAGCATGTTTTTTTTTGGGACTTTTTCTTGCTCTTGAACTGAAAAATCCCCGAGTTTTTCATCATTGGGCTCGTTAACCACATACGACGACAGTCCAAGAAACTCTTCTTCGCTCTTTTTCTAGCTCATTAAATTGAAAAAGATCATTAGAGCACTCTTTTTAGCTGCTTTTTTCTCGCTCATAAAACTGAAAAAATCGCGAGTTTTTCTTTAGGCTCTTAAAACCTTATGAAGATTACCCGAGCATTCTTTTAGGTACTTTTCTCGCTCGTTAAACTAAATAATCCATGTTTTTGTCACCGGCTCATTAAAAATCTACGACAACAACAAGAGCACTTGCCTTTTTGGGACCATTTCTCACTCTTAAATAAAAAAATCCTCGAGCTTTTCCCTTCTTTAGGCTTGTTAAATCTATGAAGAAGGATTGAGCAGTTATTTTACCTCTTTTTCCTTGCTCACTAAATTGAAAAAGATACCTTGATTTTTCTTCATTTGACTCGTTAAAATTGGATGAAGGTATTGAGTTTGTCATCGCGTGACTCATTAAAAATTCATGACGAATATCAAGTTTAGTCTGTCTCCTCATACTTGTAACAAAATGAGGTCAACATCTATTGACCATAGGTTTCTGTTTATCTGGACTCAGTATATTAACTCTGGGTATATTATTAAACTTTTGTCGCACCTGGTTAAAAACTATGACAAAGGGACCACCCTGGAGTCATTCTTTACAATCTTTTCAGACTCTCTAAATATGAAAAGACCACCAAGTTGTCTCATCTGGACTCATTAAATTACACAGAGGAGGTGTAGAGTCACTCTTTTTACGATCCTTTTCAGACTCTTAAAACATGAAAATATCGACGATTTTGCCTGTCTGGACTCATTAAACTAATCATATAAGGCATAGAGTCGCTCTTTTTGTAGTCCTTTTTAGACTCTTAAAATATGAAAATATCGATGAGTTTACCCATCTAGACTCACTAAACTAATCATATGGGGAAGTGGACAATACAACTATGTTCAGTATTTGAAAGCGTGGTTTGGCAGTAGTCGTTCCCTTGAACATGGCACTTCCTCAGATAAACCTTCCTTGTGATGATCTCTCAATATGAATCTTACCATCCTATGAGTTTAGCTTAAATACCTCGATGTTCTTGCATCTTTGTATTCTAACACTCTTTGGTGTTCATGAGTCTAGTGTTGCATGGTTAAAACCGTTGTCATGCCTTCTATTATTCAAAGGATAACCTTTTGTTTCCTCCATCAACCCATCAAGCATATCCTTTCATCATGCCCTCTGTCGTTTTGACCCAATGCTCAAAGATTCCTCAAAAAACAAATCATTCTTATCTTGTTTTGTGTCGATAGATGTAGGACACATTATTGCCGACCTTTCGACAGGTCTCTTCCTAGCGACTTCAACACTCTATCTAGGAAGACAACCTAGAAACACATTTTGTGCCTTGGTACTTGCAGACATTAGTGGTAGGTCACCTTATGTTTGATCAGGGGTTCTCATTATTGGCTCCTTGTTTAGCAATTCTACGAGTGTTCAACGACAAAAACATTTTTCATACTCGCTAGATTGTACTATGCATCTTGGAGACATCACCATTATTGGTGGCCTTCTTCGCGTCTGTTAATGGTCTCCATTATTGACTGGTAATCAGATGATTTCATGCATGTTTGATATCAACTTATATATTCACATGCATCGATCTATGTTTTTTGGTGAAGCGAAAATCAAGACCTTGGGTAGAGGCTTGGATCACATAGCCTTGTTTCCTCTCCCAAGTTGCATATATTGTTTTTTGGAGACATCTCATCAGAATGATCCTATTATGACACTGGTCTTGCATTGTTCTTATCAGTGGCCAACATTGTCATATCTCTTTTATGAAAAAATCACTCTGACATAGCTACTGAGCATGGGAATGCCCGACTCAGGACATGATTTTAGTTGTTTTTATATATGTGTTGTATCAGGTTTCTCGTACCGCGCGAAGCTTCGATCCTCTCTCTCTTTTTGTCAAAGAAGGAACATAACAGTTAAGTAAAGTATTTTGGCCATCGTCACAGCCTTTGATCTCACACTTTAGGGGGCATCTGTTATACAATAAAATGACCTCCTCATCAGCTCAGAGGGGAAAGACATGATGACTGAAGCAATGACAAAGTTCACAAGCCTTGTTTCCAAGCTAACACTTCCTATACACTGACAACCTACTTTATAAAGCTTCTCTGCGAGCCTAAGGGAGCGTTAGTGACCCAAGTAACTCTACTTGTTACCTCGGGGACAACATTAGTGAACTCTAATGAGGATCGAAGTTAAAAGGAGCGAATTGACTAAAAAATATCCCTATATTCTCTCCTAAATCAACTCAGAAAAGCAAGGAAACATCACATTTCGACCTATTTTGGGGGATTTCTAATCCTAATGAAGTAGGCAAATGGGAAAGAGCTCAAAAGAATGGAAACATCATTGCTTTTACCTAAGGAAACTCATGGAGAAATTTGCAACCCTAACCTTGAATGCTAATAAGCAGAGCTAGGGATATTGTGAAAGAGGTCAGATCATTTGAAAGGATAGCTTACTTGATTTTTGAGTAGAGTTTCAAACCTAAGCATAAGAAGTTGGTAAGAAGGGAGAGAGAGAGAGGAGCTAGAGGGGTAAGGGAAGGACGATGAAACCGATGGTTGTAATCACTCTTTCAACATTAAAATAAAACTGTAGTTGTAGTGTCTACTCTGTGGTGTTGGTACTATAATTCATTTATATGTTTATTCAATGTCTTTTAGCATGAGTAGCTTATTTATGTGCAACTAGATGTCATTTGTATATTCATATATTAATTGTCAAGGTTTTATGTTGTGATTATGCTTGTCTTTTCTATGTGCAGGACTTGATCTGGAGCCAGCTCAGGGGACTTCCGCCTAGCTGCATTGTGCTCTCCAACAAATCTACATGGAGACTTGAGGTAATGAATCTGTTTTTCTTTCATAATTAGTTATTTAATATGGACATGCATGTAGCTTTGTGACAATTGCAGATAATCTTACAGTCTACCAAGGGTCCCGAGAAGACCCTTGGGGTTCCTTCATTCTCCATACACTGTGCATTTAGTCCTATAGCGTTGGTTTGGGGACAAAATTAGTGTTTAGTACAACGTACTATCCACAAACATCTGGGAAGTCTGAGAGGAAAAATAGAGTGGTGGAAGACATTCTTAGAATGTATGTTATACACCAAACGAGAAAGTGGGAAGAGTTTCTTCCACTTGTGGAGTTTTCTTACAACAATGGATACCAAGAATCCTTGAAGATGAGTCCATTTGAGTCACTTTATGCTTGAAATTGAAATACTCATATTAGTTGGAGCGATCCAATGAACAAGATCCTATTGTCACTGCTACAACACCCTCCAAAATTTTGCTACATTTGAATTTTGGAGCCTACCTTGCTGACATATCAAATTTTGCTTTGGTTTTCAAGTGTCATTGCATGTCATTCTACATGTTTCAAGTGTTATTTTTCTTTCAAAAGTGTCTTTGTATGGTTTAGAATGTATTTGATGCACTCCATGGTTATAATACACTTACTAGTTATAAAACTACACTTTTGGTCACAGTTGCACATGCATTGCTTATTGTACTCAGAGAATTATTATAAACTGAAATTTTGTTGTGTATTTCTTAGTATTTAATCCTATCTAAGTTTTTCTGATGAGTTGGTATGTGTCACGCTTGATTTTACTCCTAACTCATTGTGTTTTCCCATTGTCTTATCTTTCAAACTTAGAAAAATGTTAGTTCACACAAGCGGGCCCCACTAAGGCTGAGAAAGTGCATAGTGCACTCTTAAGGCTCAGTTGGAACCCCTTTCCTTGTTCGGACTATGCCCTTCGCCCACCCCAAGCTCATAACACACTCCCAAGTAACAAGATCTCATTGTCTTTCCGAATTGCACCCCCTAGAAAGCCCTTCTTCCAATTGAGTGCATGGCACATCAACAAGTATCATTAAGGTATCCTTCATCCTTCACACTATTCTCTATGCCCTCCATCAAGATTTCTCCTCCTACTACACTGCACAGCTCATCCTCACGCCTCAACACTCAACCCTTGTCCCTTGATAGTGCACCTTGTGCCCAAAAGTTCCCTTTATTCTTCCTGAGCACACTGATGAAAAATAATTAGAAAGTTTGCATGGAACATGTTAGAATAGGAGATTTTTGGGTTGATGTTTTCTTTCCATGAGTGATCTTAGTTGCAAGTGTTAGCAAGGATACATGAAGAAACTTGTCAAATGGAGTAGCTTAAGGAAGAATTCAAGAATATATAACACATGACGTAAAAAGATGAAGAACATTGGAACCCTGATGATTAAAGTGGTCCATAATGGCTCCATATGATCTGAGACACTTTAGAGGGTAAATACAACAACAACATGAAAGCTACATGAAAGATTGAAGACACAAGTGGAAACATTGTCACCTCTCAAGAAATTCCATGTCATCAGTCATTATGGATCTAGGTCACCAATTAGTGGCTTGTCATGCTATCATCACATGATGATGTGGAAATAATGATGTAATTATGTAATCATTGTAAATACAAATATGTATAATTCCAAGAGTCATGTATGGATAAAAGAGCCACATGGAGAAGTCTAAAATACATATGTAATTCCAAAAGTCATAAAGAAGTTCAAAGGTCATCTAAAAGTCCAAGAGTTGTATAGAAGTCTAAAGGTCATTAGGAGTTGAAAATTCATGAGAAACTCAAGAGTCATGGGGATATGAAAAGTCACTCCTCTAGTTATAAAAGAATCCTCATTACTTAATAAAAATACTTTTTACCTTGGCTTCTCCCATAAGGCATTAGAGAGATAAAGATAGTTCTTTTGGAGAGCAAGTAGTGGTTCCAACGCTCCACCATTGGAGCTAGTGGTGTTCATTGTACTGGTGTATCTTGAAGATTTTGCTTAATAATTGAATCCAATTGGCCAAAAAAAATTATTGCATAGATCATGGATGTTTTGATACTATTCTTGAAATGTTTTCAGTTTATGTTGGCATCCATATGTACTAAATAATTCAAACTATTTCGGTGGCTTTGGTGCTTAAACTATTGGAAATGTGTTGTGATTGTTATAAGAATCATTGCATATATGTGAGCCATTTCACTGGATGACTAATGATTCTTCCATATGATGTGTGTGTGTGTCTTTATTAAATTGGTACTATTACTTTTCTTTTAGAGACTCGTTTTTTTTCCTTGCAGTGAAAGAAACTTGATACATTTACAATTGAACATTTCACAAGGCATACTCTCTTTCTAATTCAAAACACATGTGTGCTACTCTCTTATGATAAATATTTAAGGCAAGGAAAATATTTAATTAAATGACAGCTAGGCAATATTTATAGATTTGACTCCTACACCAAATCGTGTGAAGTCTAATTAGACTTGATATCGGGGAGATCCCCTATATGTTGGCAGAATCCAGCACCATCAACATTCTGGTGCTAGGAGGGTAGCCACCTTTTAATGAATGATAATTCATCTCACCCTAACAATGAAGCATCTATATAAGGAAGTAACATTCTAAGTTCTAATCCAACTCCTGTTCTCGAAATTGGAGAATATTCTCACATAGGTCTGAGTCTAACTTTTAAAGTTACTTACAATCTGGTCTAGACAACTAGGCCCATTACTTATCAATTTTTGAAAGGTCTTGGATTTCATCCTATTGCTCATAATCTTCCTCATACTCCTAAATAGAAATAAATAACTTGCATTGGTGTATTATTTCCATCGGTGGAATATGTGGTTTTTGCCACCCTTGATGAGTTAGCCAAACCCTAAGAAGAAACAGTTCAACAAGGGGACCTTCCACCTATTATGGAAGAGGGTGATGAGGGATTTTTCAATTTTTTGATGAGGAGCATCCCAGGAATAATGAATACTTGAACGATGTAGGAGAATACTCTTCCTATTCATAACAAAAGGAGGAAGAAGGAGGAGAAGATATGTCTAATCAAGACTTGGATTTCATAGCCCAAGGGCCACTTGCTCTTTTGGAGAATCTCCATAAAATGTCAAAACATCAAGATAATTTGTTATCTAAGTTCAATCTTAATAAGGAAACTAAAGCTAAAGATCATATAGACAACTTCTACATGCATTTAAAAATTCTTGAGGTACACTTTGACAATGTTGCTTATAGAATTTTTCCATACACTTTAGAAGGTATAGCGTCTATATGGTATCATAATGTTCCAACCAATTCAATTCACAATTAGAGGGAGTTTAAGAAATTGTTCGTAGAGAAGTTTTCAGAAGATAAAAATCCTGCCATGCTATTGAAAGAACTTGGGAAAATCAAGATGGAGAACAAAGAGAAAGTAAATGATTTCAATCAAATATTCACTCGCATATTAAACAAGTTCCACATTGATGTTCAACCACATGATTCTATTACAATGGATTATTACACAACTTCCTTTCCCACAAACATTTTTATATTTTTTAAGAGAGTTTCAAAGGAGTCTTTGGTTTTAAATCTTGTAGAAGCCATTATGGTTGAAAAGGAGCCACACTCCATTGTAGCAATTAAGATCATGATGATTCTAAAGACTCTAAAGATGCTGGTAAGAAAAACCAAGCCTCTTCAAATAAAGCTAAAGAAAAGGATTCTTTTGATATTGAAATCTTGACCAAATCTTTGAAGTGACTTACTAATGAATTATTTGAATTAAAGAGAAAGTCAAGTGAGGAATCTACCAGCAGCAAGACCTTTAAGTCATTTTTACTTAGAAGAAATAATAATAATCAATCTACCAAATTTGCTCAAAGCTCAAATGTTGTGTTGAATGTTGAAAGTTTATGAGTGGACAACTACTACACTTTCCATCAAGAGAGGCATTAAGAGAAGACATGCCCACAATGGAATCAAAAAATGAATGCTAGGGAAACCCATATTGTTGATACTCTATTAGCAAATGAGAAGACCAAGCAAACATAAGAAACAAATGATCCTTTCGTGGTTGAAGAAAGTTCAAGTATTAGACACTCAATTAATTCCTTTAATATTATTTTTAATGTTGATAAGAAAAGTGTTGAAGAACCACCAAAAACTAAAGCTCCTCCTCAACAGTCAACTAGTTATAATTTGAAGAGCAAGGGGCTTGTTATTGAACATGAATTGAAAATATAAGAGTTGAAGAAACAATTGTTAAGGATGATCCTACAACCAACTCGTCCTACTTAGAATGCACAAAACAAGTTTGGAAATTCCACTACTTCTAGGACCACTTCCACTAGCAGTAAGAGCAATTCCGTCACTCCGGAAGCTTCAAATAAAGTCACAATTCTAGAAACTTCAACATTTCCTGTTAGAAATGAAAGTATTGACTATAACATCATTGAGGACATCAAAAGAGCTCATGCTAACATTTCAATATTTGAGCTCACGAAGATACCAGGCCAACGCGAGATGCTTGTCCAAGCCTTTTTGTCACAACCCTCATCTATGACAATGATTCTACTTCCCAAACAGTGTCTAGTAAGTCTCTTGGAATTCTCAAATCTATAGTTAACGTTGTCAATTTAAATACTAACACTCTGCCCCCCATTCTTGTTAAATTTTGAAATATTTAATTACAATGTCCATAATTATTTGGTTGATTCAGGTGCATCTGCAAATGTAATGCCTCTCTTTGTTGGATAATAAAATCAATGCAAAACGAGATAAATTGACATCCAAATCATTCAGCTGGACATGTCATCATTCCAGGCAATTGGTGAACTCAACAATGTTATTATCCACCTTTCATCAGATCATAGAGTACACCAACGTATTAATATTTTTATTGTGGACATTCCTAAAGCCTACAGTTCACTATTGAGTAGAAATTGGTCTAGTAAATTACAAGGATATTTTTCAACAAACTAAACACATTTATGGCTTCCATATAAGGGAAAAAACAGTTAGATTCAAGTAGAAAGTGAGCCCTACTGAAATATACTAACACCACTTGAGGGTCAAAACAAACTTGTTAGCTGTGCATACATAATCTTTGGGAAGTGTTTCTTAGAAATTAATCATGGGTGTTATCAAGCACAACCATCACTCATCCCACCACATACACAGTTGGATCTCCTTCCTTGCACTCCAATTGGTGCAAATGAATCCCGTAATATATATGTACATAGTTGTAGTAATGTAGGAACTAGCTTAGTAGATAATGATATTTGGACTTTGTATTTTGATGGTTCAAAAAATTAGGATGGCTCTGGAGCTGGTTGTGTTCTTACAAACCCACATAATAAGAAGTACATTCTATCATGTCATTTGGAGTTTGAGTGCATAAATAACACTATTGAATACGAAGCACTCATCCTAGGATTAAAGAAATCCATTGACCTCAAGGTAGAGGTACTCAATGTAATTGGTGACTCAAATTTTTTCACCCATTAGGTATGGAATACGATCCATTATGTTTCACCAAATCTAAAAAACTATCAACAGGTCTTATGGTGACTTATTTCTCATTTTAAAGCTTTTAATATTATTTATATTCCTAGAATTAGAGACGTCACCACAGATACATTAGTTGATGTAGCTGTTAGGATGTCACTTATAAAAATTGGTTTTTCTATAGAGATTATTTATAAACCATCAATTCTTGATAATGTGACTAAATTTCATGTTTTCAATGACGATTAGCAGATACTGCATTTTATGGCCAATGTAGAGGTGTTTAAAGATGCGACGACTGAAGAAGATGAGTACGATAAGGCTTTGTAGGAAGAAACCCATGTAATGAAGGGGAATACTATGTCCAAAGGTGTGGTTTCTATGGAAAATATTTATGACCTGCAAAATCAATTCCAAGGACCAATCAACACTAAGACTCAGAGCTCAAAGTTATCATATGGACAAGTCAACTTGGGAACTCAAGACGATCTGAAATATGTAAACCTTGGTACATGTTGTTCTCCACAAGAACGAAAAGCATTTATTCACCTTTTCGAACAATATCGTGACATGTTT
Source organism: Pinus taeda (assembly GCA_000404065.3). NCBI lineage: Eukaryota > Viridiplantae > Streptophyta > Pinopsida > Pinales > Pinaceae > Pinus > Pinus taeda. The sequence goes on from APFE031175138.1 coordinate 300,144, forward strand.
GCATGGACATACAATTATTTAAGGACATATGATACTCGTATCATCCAGCATGTCATTTCAATTAAAGAAGCAACAAACCCATATCAATAGAAGCTTAGAAAGTTTCATTCGATGCTCGATCTCCTAATCCAAAAGGAATTAAGGAAAATGATGGATGCTTGGATCATTTTTAAGGTTAGACATTCTAATTTGGTTTCACATTTGGTCCCAGTCAAGAAAAAGTACGGCGAGATACGCTTATGTGTTGATTTTCGCAGTCTAAATTGGGCATCAGATAAAGATAATTACTTAGTTCCATCTATGGAACAGATTCTCCAAATCGTATCTGGGGTTGAGATGTTGTCACTGCTAGATGGGTTCTCAGGGTATAATCAGGTGCTAGTGGCAGAACTAGATCGCCTAAAAACCACTTTCAGGACCAAGTGGGGGAATATTGCTTATAGGTACATGCCAATCAGACTTATTAATGTTGGAACTACATTTCAAAGAGAAATGGACATCAATTTTCATGGATTAATTGGTCAAATTGTAGTAGTCTATTTGGATGATGTAACTGTATTTTCTAAAAGAAGATCAGATCATATGTGTCATCTGAAACAAATGTTCTAGCGATGTCACAAGTATGGGATTTCTCTCAATCCCAAAAAAAACATCTTTGGTTTGTCGGAAGGTACTCTCTTAGGGAACATCATTTCTAAGATTGGAATCAAGTTCGATAGAAAAAGGGTCAAAACCATAGCCCAAATCCATTTTCCCGTAAACAAGAAGGATGTGAAATCTTTCACATGGAAGATTAATTTCTTGCATAAGTTCATCTCTGACTATGCACAAATCATTAAACCACTACAAGAGATGATAAAGAAGGATGCAATCAATAAATGGGATAAAAGGGTAAATTATGCTTTTTCTCAAATCAAACAAGCTATTACTAATGCACTTTCTTTATTTAGTCCTAACTATGGAAAATATTTTGTTATATACCTTCACTTATGATTCATCTATTGTTGTCGTATTGACATGGAAGGATAATGAAGGAAATGAATTTCCTATTTCTTTTATGAGTGTTGGTTTACAAGGGTCAAAATTGAACTACTATGCCATTGATAAACAAGATTATGCAATATATAAGGTAGTTAAGCATTTCAGGCCTTATCTCCTCAAAGGCCACACAATTATATATGTGCCTCATCCAGCAGTCAAAATGATCTTTGTGCAGGAGGAGTTAGTGAGAAGAGGGAAATTTAGATGAATTATTTGCAAGAATATGATTGGAAATTAAAGCTAGTTCATAAGGTTAAGGGTTATGGCCTTTGTCAACTCACAACAGAAGTGAGAGATTCTACAAAACAAGATCTTTTAGGATGGGAGCAGGAAATAGAGATGTATAACATTGAACAAGTCCCTCCAAAAATATCAACAATGCTTTGGTATTCAAATATATGGCAGTATTTATAGCATGGAACCTTTCCCACACATTTATCAAATAAACAAAGAAGGGAAATTATCCTTAAATCTCAGTCATATCAACTTGTGCATGGAGTGATTTTGCGAAAGCACCATGATGGTGTCTTGCTAAGATGATTAGAGCCTTAGGAAACATAAAGGATATTAAGAGACTTACACGATGGAACAATAGGTGGATGTTTTCTGGGTGATACAACTACACATAAAGTAATGAGAGTTGGTTACTACTAGCCCACTTTGTTTAAGGATGCTCATTCTTATGCCTAAAATTTCCCATCATGCTAGAGATGTACTGGTCGAGATCCAAAGTTAGCCACCCCACTACTATCAATAGCAGTTTAGGAACCTTTCCAACCATGGGGACTGGATGTCATTCGTGATATCTTTCTGCACTCATCAAAGCAACATCGATACGTCCTGAGAGAGACAAATTATTTTACTCGCTACACTGAAGTGGTTCCTTTGAGGAAAGTCAATGATCAGGAAGTCATTCTATTTCTAAAGCAAAATATCATAACCAGGTTTGGCATTCCAACATCACTTGTCTTTGATATTGCAACATATTTTTCTTTGTTGAAACTATAAGAGTTTTCATCAGAAAATGGGATTATTTTAAAGCATGTATCTAACTATTAACCATAGGGAAATGATTTAGTAGAATCAACTAAGAAAAATCTTATTCGCATAATCAAGAAAACCATTTTCTCTAAGAAAAGGAACTATCACAATGCTTTGGTGAATGCATTATGGGTTGGCCATGTAACTCCTAAAACCTCTCTCAAAACCTCACCATAATTCCTCGTATATGGTAAAGAAGCTATCTTGCCACCTAACTAGTATCTTCCAGCCTTGGAAGTTTCCCAAGAATCCCAAGGAAAACCATGCCTTCTGGTACAAAGTAGGATAGATACCTTACTTAAACTCGAGGATGAAAGGCTCAAATCTAAAGAAATATTAGACATACACAAAAACTGTATCAAGCTGGTTCTATAAGAAATTCATGGGGACTAAGGGTTTTAGTGTGAGTGACTTAGTATTGAAGTGGGATAAATCCCACAAAGAGAAAGGAAAACACATGAACTTTCAATCCCTATGGATAGGCCCTTTCACCATCGAAGAAAAACTTGGTCATAATGATTTCAAGCCAAAATCCTTAGATGGGAGGACTAACCATCTTCCCATTAATGGTTGAGATTTGAAGCACTATTTTCAATATCATCTCTAATTTGTGTTCCTTGTACAATTTTTGTTTGTTTTTTGTCTATCACTTATTTTCTGTTTGTCGTGTCAAGTCATGAACTATCTTGTTTTCCTCATTTGGTCATTGTACATAAATAAGACCTTATGTGAAAGAGTGCATGGATTTGAAGGGATATGTGGTGGAATGAATGAGAGAATGTGGAAACCACAACACTTGGCTATTTGTTAGTTCTTCTTATTTGTTTTGGAAGATTCCTTAGGTTGAGTCAAGTATGGACAAAAAATACGATACATGCAAGAAGAGAAGCTTGATTAAAACCTATAAGACTTGCATCCATGCTAGTGTCCAAATTCCTCAACTTGGTGTTCTACATGCTAAACCAATCAAGTAGAGAAATGATAAGGGGATAATATATAGCCAACAAACCTATATTAGAGGTTATATAAATACTTCTATGAATGGGCAACCTCTTCTGCTCTTAATAAGTCGGGATCCCTCTTCCACCCCATTGAAACAATAAGTTACAAATCATAATACTACTAAATAAATAAATAAAAGGTGAAATAAGAGAAAGGCTTCCCGCATAGAGAGGTGAAGCAAGTGACCTCATTGGGGTATTGACCATGCTCACTAGAAATGAAGAAACACTTTTACTCCTATAGTGAATCCACTAGGTAACTGTCCAGGATTACTAGAAATGGAGCAACACTAGGGATGAAACTCATACTTTGAATATCTTAAAATTCACCATTTCACATTGTCCTTTCCTAGATCAAAATAATTGTGATATGGCATAGTCTCTTGTGTGTGTTGAACCAAGGAAAGGAATGCGGGGTGCTATACATATAACCAAGTTGGAAAGGGGAAAGTCAAGGAAATATAATTGGTGAATACACACTTATTGAAGGGATAGTCCTCTAACTAAAAGTTATTCCTAGTAAGAGAAGCTGAAGTTCACCTAGCATGTTACCAAATGTTTTCCTCGCTACAACACCCTCCAAAATTTTACTACATTTAAATTTTGGAGCCTACCTAGCTGTCGTATCAAGTTTTTCTTTGGGCATCAAGTGTTTTTGCATGTAACTCTACATATTTCAAGTGTTATTGTTATTTCCTAAGTGTCATCATATGGTTTAGAACATCTTTTGTGCATTCCATGGTTAGAATACACTTACTAGTTATAAAATGACACTTTTGGTCGCAGTCGCACATGATTTGTCTATTGTACTTGGAGAATGCTTGTAAACTATAATTTTGATGTGTATTTCTTAGATTTGATCCTAGCTAAGTTTTTCTAATGAGTTGGTATGTGTCGCACTTGATTTTACTCTTAACTCATTATGTTTTCCCCTTGTATTATCTTCGAAAATTACAAAATTCGGTTTGCACGAGCCGATCCCATTAAGGCTAAGAAAGCACATAGCACGCTCTTAAGGATCAGTTGAAACCCACTTCCTTGTTCATATTTCACCCTATGCCCCTCCCAAGTGCATAATGCACTACCAAGCAACAATCTCTCCTTGTCTTTCTGAACTACACCCTCCAACAAGCTCCTCTTTCAGTTGAGTGCATGACAAATCAACAAGAATAATTAAGGTCTCCTTCATCCTTAACACTATGCTTTGTCCCCACCATCAATATTTCTCCTTCTAGTAGATCATACAATGCACTCTCAAGCCTCAACACTAAGCCCTTATCCCTTGATAGTGGGCCCTGCACCCAAAAGTTCCCTCTATTCTTCTCGAGCACACGTTTGAACAATAATAATAAAAATTGCATGAAACATGTTAGAATAGGATATTTTTGGGCTAATGTTTGCTTTCCATGAGTGATATTAGTTTTGGGTGTTCCAAAACAACGTGGCAAGGATGCATGAAGAAACATGTCAAAGGGAGTAGCTTAAGGAAGCATTCAAGAACAAAGAACACATGAAGTGAGAAGATGAAGAACATTGGAACCCTAATGATAAAATAAGTACATAAAGAATCCAGATGATCCAAGCCCCTTTAGAGGATAAAGGCAACAAAAACATGAAAGTTGCATGCAAGATTGAAGGCACAAGTGGCAACACTATCACTTCTAAAGAAAGTCCATGTCATCTAAGTCATCAATTAGTGACATGTCATGTTATCATCGCATGATGATGTGGAAATAATGATGTAATCATTGTAAATAAAAATATGTGGAAGTCCAAGAGTCATATATGGACAAAAGAGCCACATGGAGAAGTCCAAAAGACATGTAATTCCAAAATTCATAAATAAGTTCAAAGGTCATTTAGAACTCCAAGAGTTGTATAGAAGTCTAAAGGTCATTAGGAGATGAAAATTCATATGAGAAACTCAAGAGTCATGAGGATATGAAAATTCATGCCTCTAGTTATAAAATAAGCCTCATTACTCAAGCAAAAGGATTTTCACCTTGGCTTCTCCCACAAGGCATTAGAGAGATGTAGATAGTTCTTTTGGAGAGTAATTAGTGTCTCTAACGCCCCACTATTGGAGCTAATGGCATTCATTGTACTCATGTATATTGGAACTTTTGATTAATACTTGAATCCATTTGGTCAACACATTTTCATGCATAGATCATGGATGTTTCGAGACTAATCTTGAAATTTTTTCAGTTTATATTGGCATCCATATGTACTAAAGAAATTGAACTATTTTGGTGGCTTTGGTGCTTAACTTTTTGGAAATGTGTTGTGATTATTTTAACAATAATTGCATCTATGTGAACTATTTTTTTGGATGACTAACAATTCTTCCATATGATGTGTGTGTGTGTGCCTTTACTAGATTGGTACTATTACTTTTCTTTTAGAGACTCACTTTTGTTCCTTATAGTAAAAGAAATTTGATACATTTACAATTGAACATTTCACAAGGCATATTCTTTTGTTCGTTCAAAATAGCATGCATGTTACTCTCTTACGCTCACTATTTAAGCCATGGCAAGTGTTTAAGGAAATAGCAGTCGGGCCATATTTTCAGATGGGACTCCTATACCAAACGATGTGAGGTCTAATTTGGAATTCATATCAGAGAGATCCCACGTATGTTGGTGGGAACCATTTCAAGTTTTTGAAAGAAAAGGACCAATGGCATAAATATTGGCCTTGCCACCCACAATGAAGGTTCATGATGTTTTCCATGTTTGTTTACTCAAAAGATATGTGCGGGATGCTAATCATGTAATTGATTGATTTGTACTTTAGGTGAAATCAGGTGGAGAGTTCAAGACATAACCTCTATGCATTCTATATTGAAGGAAAATCACACTCTAGAATCAACCAATTAAACATATCAAGGTGCAATGGAAACACTTTGGACCAGAGGAAGCCATCTTGGAGATGGTTGAGCAAATGAGGGTGTTATACCCATTTTGTTTTGTTGGGTAAGAAAATGTAAATACGAAAATAAATGAAATTGTGAATAAGAGCTATGTATACATAATTCTCTTGTAGATAATGTGTGTATTCATGTATAGAAAATATAGGACAATGTTTCTCTAAGGGGGTGCGGTCTATGAAAATCATTTTGTTAACCCTCTTGTAAATATTATTATGAATTGTAAATTTATGTAAAATATGTCTAATTAAAAATAATGATGTTTGGCTAAGATGAGACACACATTCAGAGGTTTATAGGAGGAGGAGTTTCCTAGAAGCCATATTTTTCATTTAAAGTATTACCTAATTCCCTTTTGGAGGAAATGGCCTTGTTGTAGGTAGTGGAGGAAATGAGCTCTTGAATGGGAGGTCAAGTCTACAAATTGCCTTGTGGGTTGTGTTGACAAAGTCAACACACAAAGAGGGTAAAATAGAGAGGAAAACATGTCAGGGAGAAAGGAGAAGGGAAACACACTGAGAACAATAAAAGAGGGACAAGGTTTTGGTACTCAGGGCTGAAATTACGCATCCCTACATGTAGGAGGGATTGCAACAATGCTAGTGGAATACGTATGCTCTGTTGTTAGATCCCTATAATACTAGTGTAGCCCCTTATTGTTATTGTTAGTATAACCCCCTTATTGTTATTTTTATTCCCATGTAGTACTCATATTGTTATTATTGTGCCCCATAGAAGCCCACTAATGTTATTGGTGTGCCCTTACATTATTATTGTTATGTAGGCTCTAATTACATTGTGACCCCTTAAACTCCTATGTTTAGAAAGGAGGTATTTTCATTTGTATCATCCCAGAATTGTTCATTTATTTAATTTAAAGGAGGTTTTCCCCTCGAAGAGGATAATTTTTAAGTCCTTGATCTATCTATTTGTGAGCTAGTTGCATAACATTTGGTATTAGAGCTTAGGATTCTAGGGTTTTGCTACCTCAAACAGGTCATTGTGGAAATTTCGCTATAACGTTTTTTCTACGAAGCTTTAGAAGATGAAATTTCAACCACATGGAGCTGAAATCTTGGGGACCATTTTGTGTAAATTTCATATCTTGTTGCATTATATTTTTGAGATATGATATGGGGAAGTTATGGTTTTTGCAGGCTCTAGAATTCCATCTCAAATAGATGACATAGGGAAAATCGTCATAACTTTCTCTCTGAGCATTGGATTTAAGTTTCGTAAAATGTGATGGAAATATGATGAAATGCAGATTTTTGGGTATTATTTTTAGGGCCAAAGATCGAAAAAATGACACGTGAAACTTCGTACAAGTTTGATCTACTAAACCAGTCTATAATCATGTCATTGTGGGAGATTGGGCATAACTACTCCTTGAAGAATAAAGTATTGGTATGAATTGTTGGGTATGAAACAAGGCTTAGAGGGCTACTATAGGAAAAAAGTATAGATCTTAGAGATTTTCGATTATAGAGATACACTACCTACAATATATATCTCCTAAAAAGCAAGAAAAAGGTGTGTATTTTTTAAATTTTGCATAACATTTGTTTGAAAAATCAGTTTGAAGTGATTCAAAGGGCATAATGAATCACATATATCATTGTTTGAGTTCAAAATGTCTAAAAAAATGGACACACCTAGTAAGAAACTAGAAAAATATTCTATGACACATGAAGAAGAGGACTAAATCAAACATGATATATCAAAATTGAGAGATCAAGTGCAACAAATTTCACTCTCACGAGTAACAAAAAATGAGCTGGAAGATAATATGGATGGTTTGAAATCTAACATGGAAGAAATTATGTATGTAAATATGGAATTTTTGAAGGATGGTTTAAACCATATTTGAAAAGGGACCTGGAAGGTTTGATAAAATTTCTACACGAAATGCTTCCTAGTGGTGACAAGCTACTCCATGAAAATCATGATGAGGATAAAAGGAATACAAATTATGATTTTAGAGACTCACATAGTGGGTTGAATACTAACCACATTCCAAAGATCGATACGAGGAAGTTTTATGGCAAGGATTCGGTGACATGGATACTACAAATGGAGCAATTCTTTGATCTACATGATATGCATTGAATCTTTATATTTAGAACAAAATCAATTTGTATGGTATCAATGGCTTTGTTCTCATAAACCACTTGTCACTTGGTCAATTTTTACAGAGGAAATGATAGCACATTATGAGGATACAAAGAGAAATACCTTCTTTAGCCAATTGATACATCTCAAACAAAAGGTTTCAATGGTAGAGCACATTGAGGACTTCTAAAAATTGAATATAAGGGTAAATGATATTCTATAGGAGCATAGGATTGATGTCTTCACAGGGAATTTAAATGATAGAATCCAAAATGAGGTTGACCTTTGGGAATGTGATTCATTAGAGAAGGCATTCAGGGTGGCAAGAAAAGTTGAAAGAAAATTTATGGAAACAAGGAAGTCTACCACTCACAACTACAAAGATGTAAGTGTTGCTCCTAGCCTTCCACAACCTACAAGGTTGACACCACAATAATTGGAAGAAAAAAGAGAAAAAGGGCTTCGTTATAGTTGTGATAGAAAATACATTAAAGATCATAAGTTTGCTGAGAAGAAATTATTTTACATAGATTGTGAAGAATAATTTCATATATTGTGAAGAGGAGGAAGAAAAGGAACAAGAAATGTAAAAAAGAGAGGATATACACCAGAAACCAACCCCATAGAAATAAGAAATGAATCCAAACATATCTTGTAATGCATTGGCAAGAATTACCACTCCTCAAAATCTCAAGATAGAAGGACAAATAAAGAAGAAAAACGTAATAGTGCTGATTGATTCGATTAGTACCCATAATTTTATTCATTGTAAGATAGCCAAGGAATTGAATTGCTTCCAATATCCAGCACTAGAGTGTCAAGTGATGGTTGCAAATTGAGGAACTATAAGATGTTCAGGAAAGTTCCATAACATCAACCTAACCATGGGGGAATATGTATTGAATAGTCCAATGCTTTCCATTCCAATGGGTGGTGTTGATGTTGTACTAGGAGTCCAATGGTTACAATCTTTGGGTACAATAGCTTTTAATTTTCAGGAAATTGTCTTGATTTTTTTGGGAAGGAAAGGAAGTTGCATTAAGGGGTACCGTAGGGAAACAAGGAAATATAATTAGCTCTAATGGCATGACAAAGCTTCTAAAGAAATAACAATGAGGCGTAATTGCACAATTATGCTCACGAGAGGTTCAAACATAAAAATAATCTATTTCTCCATATCTCCAAAAAGTATTGGGAAATCATTCCAAGGTGTTTGAGACTCTCAAAGGCCTCCCACCTATTCGTGATCATGCTCGTGTTATTCATTTGATTCCAGGAAGTGTTTTTCCAAACATCAAGCCTTACAGATATCCCTGTGCCTAAAAGAGTGAAATGAGACGTATGGTTGTGGAAATGCTAGAGGTTGGTTCAATTCAACCTAGTCAAAGTTACTTCTCTGCTCCAATAGTATTGGTGCACAAGAAGGATGGATCATGGTGCATGTATTTGGATTATAGGGAACTCAACAAGCTAACTATTAAAGATAAATTTCCTATTCCTGTCATTAATGGATTTTTAGATGAATTACATGGAGCAATTTACTTCACCAATTTGGATCTTCATTCAGAATATCATCAAATTAGAATGAAGATTGAAGAAATTCTGAAAACAACATTTATAACTCATGAGGGTCATTATAAATTTTTGTTCATGTCTTTTGGCCTTACAAATGCACCTTCCACATTTCAAGGTTTGGTGAATTCAATTTTGAAGCCCTTCCTTTGAAAATTTGTGTTAGTATTTTTTGATGATAGAGAAAAGTGCGTCAGTTTCTATTTAATGACCTCGGAATTTGTAGATCGAAAGAAGAGCACCCTTCCAGGAATGGAATTTTACGGCCACGTTACAGGGTGAGAGAAAAGTGCAGGAGGTGGAATATCTGGGTCATATTGTATCACATGAGGATGTTAAGGTAGACCCTAACAAAAATTAAATCCATTAAGGAATGGAAAATCCCCATAAACATAAAGTAGTGTCAAGGATTTCTTGGGTTGAAAAAGTATTATCACAAGTTTGTTAAAAATTATGGGATAATAACAACACCTCTAACAACATTATTGAAGAAATATGCATTTTCTTGGACTCGAGAAGGAACTAAGGCCTTTGAACATCTTAAAGAGGCAATGTGCCAAGCACCGGTCTTAGCTATGCCAGACTTCACAAAAACATTTATTGTGGAATGCGATGCCTCAGGAAATGGAATTGGTGTTTTTTTAATCCAAGCAGGAAGACCCATTGCTTTTGAAAGTTGTCCAATCAAAGGAGATTACTTATACAAACCTATTTATGAGAAGTAAATGTTGTCAATACTACATGCACTAAAGCAATGGATACCTTACCTAATGGGAAAATAATTCAAGGTAAAATCATATCATGATAGTATTATATACTTTCTGGGACAAAGATTATCTTTAGAAGAGTAGAAACAATGGGCTACAAAGATGTTGGGTATGACTTCAAAATCATGTACAAAAAAAGGAAGCTAAATGTTGTTTTAGATGCACTCTCAAGAAAGGATGGCGATGTGGAAGCATTTATTTGTGCCATTTCTATTATCCAACCAGATTGGATAATCGAAGCAACGGATGAATGGAAGAATGATGAAGAAGTGTGGGCACTCATTCAAAAGTTGCAGAAAGATCCCAGTACATTTGATACATTTAGCTGGAAAATTGATTATTATGGTACAAAGGTCACTTATATATTTGTAAGAATTCCCAACTCAAACACAATATTCTTTTAGAATTGCACACCTCTCCCTTAGGAGGGCACTCAAGATTTTTAAAAAATTACCACAGGATCAAGAAGGAATTTTTTTGGGATGGCCTTAAATCTAATATTCAAAATTTTGTGGCAAAATGTTTGGTTTTCCAACAAAATAAAGTTGAGACAATTAGGACCCTGTGTCTGTTACAAGCTTTAGCCATTCCAAGCAACATTGGGAGAAGGTATCAATTATGATAGGTTTACCCAAGTCCGAAGAAAAAAGTGTCATCATGGTAGTTGTTGATATACTTACCAAGTATGCACACTTTTGTGCATTATCTCATCCATTTAAAGTGAGTACAATTGCTATTGCATTTATGGAAACAATTCAAAAGCTACATGGAAACCAAAATATTATTGTAAGCGACAAAGATCCCATTTTCACTAGAAGTTTTTGGATGTAATTATTTTCTTTTTTGGGTACTCAATTAGCTCATAGATCATCTTATCATCCTCAATTTGATGGGGAAAATGAGATAGTGAACACATGTTTGGAAGGAGATATTCATTGCTTTGTATCTGATAAATAAACACAATGGGTCAAGTGGTTACCTTTGGCTGAATGGTGGCATAACCATTCCTTCCATAATGCAACAAAAATGACCCCATTTATGGCATGTTATGGATATCGCCCATCGTGCATCACATCATCTTTAAGAGAAAATTATAAGATTCAAGCAGTGGAAGATCACATGGAGGATCACCAACAGGTTCTCTAACTCTTAATGGATAACCTCACTTTGGTGCGTAATCGAATCAAACAACATACCAATCAACATCACAGTGAAATAAGTTTTGATGTAGGCGAATGGGTATTTTTCCGACTACAACCATACAAACAAATGTCGCTCAAGCAAGATAAGAAGGATAATAGATTATCACCAAGTTACTATGGTCCTTACAAGGTGTTGCAAAATATTGGTACTATGGCATACAAATTGGAGCTTCCTACATCTTCCCAAGTGCACCCAGTTTTCCATGTTTCATGCTTAAAGAAGGTTATAGGTGACAAGCTCCCAATTCAAAAAATATCTCCAAAACTTGACAAGGAAGGAAAATCATATTGGAACCTGGAGAAGCCACAGAAACAAGAACCCAACAACTACGAAATCAATCAATTTTAGAATATCTCATCAAGTGGAAGAAATTACCCATTGAAGATTCAACATGGGAGGATGAGAATTTTATATAGAAGCATCCATAACTTCTCAAGCGTTGAGGCCAACACTTTTTTAAGGGAGAGGGGAATGTTAGGTCCCTATAATACTAGTGTATCCCCTTATTGTTATGTTAGTGTAGCCCCTTACTGTTAGGTTATATCCAGGCTGAGAAACCCATGGGAGCTTGCTGGCTAAGAATCACCAGTGCAATGGTTGTGTTCATGGAGTTGATAAAACCACTGGAGACTATGTTGGTTGAAAACTCCTAAGAGTTTGAGGCACCCTAGAACTAGTGGGTTGATAACACCTAATGTAGCCTTGGGGGGGTTGCAAACATAGGTGTGAGCACCACTGAGAAGTTGCTGACAAGTGCATTTTTATTCCTACAAGAGTAACACAACTAAAAAAACTCCTTATTTACTTTACGTATCTCTCCCCAAGACCAAGCTAATACTCTCTATGCCCTGTGTGAACCCATGAGATTTTTTTGGTTGCTTCATTAAAATCCATTGTGGTGTAATGGTTCAAAATTACGTAGAAACTACCTCCTCATACCTTGAATCCAGCTCAAGGGTGGTTGACTGCAAGAAAGAGTGCAATGCAGTCTTCCTAAGGTTGGGTGGAGAGTTCAAGTCCCAATCTTAGTTTCCAGTGTATCATATAATACAAGAAAATGTGTTAACTTATGATCTCTATCTTGATACTTCATTGAATGGGTGAACTTGGTAATATGGAATGTACTGATATTGAGTACGTTATATGATTTTTGCATGCTTGAGTTTTTATGAATAAATGAACTATAAATATATGAATATGTGTATGTTCTTGGGAGCTGGATGAGCCTCCCTACAACTCTATGATTCATAATAATTATTGTAATCAACTTGTAGGTTTAATGTATAATTATGATTCTTAGAGTTTTGGTATGAACTCTGCAGAGCTTGGGAAGAAGGAGCTTCACTGTGTATATCAGCAGGAAGAGTTGATGGCTTAGACATAGAATTTTAAATTATTCATGGCTAAGGCAAGCCAAAGATAGCCTAGATAGGCCTTGGATTCAACCCATAATTCTGCAGAAATCAAGAAAAAATACCAAGTCTATGAGCTGAGGCATGGAAATGTTAGTTCGAGCATGGAGGCTGGAGGAACACATTTTCAGGGCTACATGAAGGCTTTGGGATGAACTACTTGGAAATTTTGGGTACTGGCTTGTTCAAGGCCTGGCGGGTTTGAGAAAGACTTTCCCATTTTGGGGTTGAAGGCTCAAGATTCATTATGACATGCAATCATCATAAAACTAGTTAAGGGTCAGTCAATTGGGACCCCAAGCATAACTTGTGTGGCTCAATGATGTGGCTAGAGGAATGACGTGGTAAGTAGGGGGTTTTCCATGTGGTTAGTATTAGAGGCCACTTTGAAGGGTCAAATGACCTATAAACACATCACATGTGGCACTCACGTGTTGGACACATGGTTTAGGTGATGTTGGCATGATGTTGTCCCTAGCATAAGGAGTTCGGGAGCTGAGAGAAATCAACTAGTTGTTTCCCTATTCAGGCCTAAACTTCTGAATGAACTATTCAAGGCCGAATAGGGTGTTGACTATGGAGACATTCGAAGGGCCGATCTGTTTGGGGGTTTGATCTTTAGATCTCAGGAGGATCTCCTCAATGGTTTTGGAAATATTCACGTGGTATATGCCACAATAGCACACCATGAGATAAGACTCTGACATGAACTTTCTCAAGGGATGTCATGACAATAAGGTGGAGTGCCATGTGGGAACCACATGGGGACCATGTGTGTGTCACATGGAAGATCCTGATTATGTGGCGAGAGGTTATTGTTCGAACATTTAAATGGCCATATTTTTTGATTCGAGAGTTGGATTAAGGAAAACCAAATATTATATCATAGGAAAGATATTGATGAGCTGAACGCAATGAAATTGTTTATTTTGTGCTATGATGAGCTTGAGAAATGACAATTTTTTAGGACCCCATTTCCTTGGCAGGACAATGGAGGTCAGGTCTATGATAGTAATGCCTTCTCCCACCCTTAGTTTGGGCTATGAGGTGGTTGGGGGGTTGTTACACTCTAAAATAAAGTGTCTTTTGTGGTGATTATAATAAACATTTTGAAATTGATTTATAAATTAGGTGTATGCAAGGAAATCTAAAAGAAAGTGTCTTTCATCTTCAACTTTCTTAGTGTCACGAATATGGGAAGTTCTTGCATCCCATGGTGTTTTGGGATTTGTGCAAAATCTAGTTTCGCTATATAGCTGGTAGAAGTTGGTTTGTATTTTAGAAATATTTATTTTATTATTTGTGCTAGTCAAAATTGAAAGATACTCTTGATGTTATAAGTTAGGGCTGACTACCTTCTTATAGTATCTTAGCTTCCTTTTATTTTGTAACTCTTTTTTGCACTATAAATTGTTTTTAAATTTAGATGTAATATTTTTAATATTGTTGGTATCCTATATGATGACATATTCTTGTGTTTTCCAATTATTTAGCCAAGACTTAGCATCTTGATACCATCATTTCTTGAGCTAGTGGTGGTTATGGCTAGAGTTCAAAGCATTTTTGGGGTGCCTCTCACTATCTGGTTTGTTTATCTTGTTCTTGTACATTAAGTACCTAACCATTTTTGTGCACTCAATGAGGTCGAGGGTCACTTCTATGAGTAGGATAGGATAGGGTGCATTTCTTTTAATATTAAGATTATAACTTATAAAATTCCTTTGCATTTTCTCTATTCTTCTCCAAGATTCTCTGGAGATACTACAAACCTGGACTTTACATCTGTATAAGATAAAAAGAGTGATAAGAGTATCAAATAGGACTTTTTTTATTATCGCACAATTGAAGTTTTATTAAGAGGTTGTGCCTCCATAGCCTCCCTCACCCATGGATGGGTTTTGTGTTAAAACACTTTATTTTAGGGCCCCTATGCCAAAAATGAGTGTTCATTCCTACATTCCTCACTCAACTCTAGGCTATGTCTATTCTTGTTTCTATTGAATCCATCTAATCCAATTTTATTTTCCCACGAATTCATAGATGTCTTGTTATACTTGTTTTCAACCCCATAATAAGCTTTCTACCCTCCGCATTCCATTTTCTCAAAAATATAGTTTCAATTGAGCTTATTATGAATATAAATTCCAAGATATTTGCATGTAGGCACTTTCTCCAAACTATTATTGCCATACATGAGAGTGTCATAAGTGATTTTATAGGAGTTTATTATCATGTTCTTTGTTTTGTATGTGTTCATAGTCATACCCATACTAGAGAGGAATTCCTTGAGGATTCTTAGATGATTAATGAGGTCATAGGGATTTTTGCTATAAGAATAATATCATCAACATAAAGAAGAAGCTTCTCTTGGTGTTTATTGATGTAGTACCTTGTTCTCCTTTTAATTACAACTTTGTATATTTTTATCTTATCCAATTTTAAGAACTCATTAGAAGCATCTCTAATGATGTTTCTAGCAATTTCACACTCATTGTCATACCAAGGTTTGGTTGTCCTATTTTTCTTTTTCCCTAAAACCTTCATAGATAATTTATTAATAGAAGTAAAGAAGGTTGTCGGAAAACAATGATAGATGCCATGGATATTGCTCTTATATGATAGGATATTTAATTCACTATTGAAGTCCTTTAAGAAAATATTGACTTTATTTTTGTCAAAAAGAAAGTACCTTTAGTTGCCATAATTTTCCTCGATGGAGTTCTTATGGATGACAAAGTTTAGGGTTATGGATATAGGTTTATGAATAGAGTTAGATTCATGGTCAATTAAAAGGCCAAAATTATTATTTGGTTGCATATGGGGATATCTAAAATCACATAGTCTACAACACTACTTCCAATTTGATGCATGGATACAAATCATTTATTAAGAATTTCACCATTTGGGAGCCACATATCTTGATTAGCTTAGTAGAAAATACTTTTTGGTAAGGAATTTAAACTTTCTTTTGCACCTATTAGTGGAAGAAAGGCCTTCATTTAGCGAGAGAGGACTAGGGTCAGAATCATTGCTTAGAAGAATAGCTTGATTAGTTGTAGTTATAACATTAAAAACTCATAGCAAGAGGATGCTACCTTCATCTCTTAAGGAATACATATCTTGTTATAATTTCTTGTATGGATAATTCTTATATAGATTACTTTTTTTATAAAAGTAGAATTGATATGCACAAAGTAATGGATTGCTAATTACATCTTCTTACCATTAATATCATAAATATCCATCCATATCGAGTAATTAAGGGAGTCTTTGTTATGAAGCTAAATGTGAGGAGAAATGTTAATTTTATGTAACAAGTTATGCTTCCAATCCCCTTGTAGGAGGATTTCTTATTACATTCTATCCACATTACAAATACCCCAACATGTGAGACATTAGATTCTTTATACTCCCAACTTTCAACTAGAAATATAATATTGATTTCACTTAGGATCCAACTTAATATAGGCTCATTGTTGCATGAAAAATCATGATAGTTCCATGTGAGGATTCAGACCAGATTCATATTTATAATTATATTTTTGTTCTCAATCCTAATAATAGCTTTTCAATTCCTAAGTATTTCTCAATTTCCTTCCTTCTTAGCTTATTTTACCTTTTGAACTTCCTTAGCTTTTCAATTCCTAAGTATTTCCCATTTTCCTTCCTTCCTACATTATTTTACCTTTTGAACTTCCTTCATTAATTTTGGTCATTCTTTTGAAATGAGATCTTTTTTTATAAATATCTATGACCCTTTTAACTTAAGGTTTTTTTGAATATGTTATATTTATGGCCATTAAAGCTTACCTTAACATAAATTAACCTATTTTTATGTTCAGTAATTTTACTCAACCTCTTTACTTCTGTGAAGTATGTTGCCTCAATTTGTGATTTGTTATTTTATTCTTCCTCTATCTAATATAAAGAGAGAAAACAATCAATAATTATAAATTAATTTACAATTTGAAAATTAAATAAAATGAAAAACTATATATTATATATAATATATATATATATATATATATATAATAATTTACAAATGTAATTGCTTTAATATTTTTATTACCTTTTTTATTATTATAAAAAACATATTATATATATATATAATTGGGTTATTTTGGTTGGTTGGGCAAATGATTTTATCTCTCTCATCTGGCTTCAATTCCTTGTAATGACACGATGATGAAATATTATGCAATAAATATATATGTGCTTGTGAATATGTTGTAATGACCTCTATTCTTGTTAAATTTTAAATATATAAAATATTAAATTGTTATAATATTTTTGGAAATCTAATTAATTAAAATTTATTTTAACTAAACAATTATGTATGAGAGAACTAACTAGGTTGTTATGTTGGTTGGGAAAAATGATTGTTATCTCCCTCGTAGGGTTCAATTCCTTGTAAATGACATAATGATGAAAAATATTATTATAATAATTATGTGCTTTTTGAAGTTTCAATGAAAAAGAATTAAAAATTTATGAAATTGCTTTATAAAAATATGATTAGATATATGATAAAGAATAAAAACACCCTTGTCAAATTGCTTCCTTTTTGAAAATATGACTAAGATATTATTGTATAGAAAAACCACATGTTCTAATAATATGATATTAATTAATTAGTACAATCACATTAAAAATATTAATGTCGTTGATATAGCCCAAGGCTTCATAAATATAACCCAAAAAACTATTGTAACAGGAAGAATGCTTTACTAATGAACACATTTACCCAATTAACCATGTATAAAAAGGTTATGGGTCAACTTTAACTTAAGAAAAAAAAGGAATTACACATCTTATTGTAAAATGGACCATTTTGCTAAATAAAAATTTATTATATATAAATGAATGCTATTAATAATAATGAGGAACTTATCATGAAGGAACTTATTAGAAGTGGAATAATCTCAAATCCCTAGGAAATTGGTGGGTGGGGAGCCACGTGGTACAAATATAAATTTTTAAATTAATTAAAAGTCAATGCAATCTAACAAACTCTATAATACACCAACCATGGATAAACATTAAGACTAAGCATATGCCGAGCATATTCCCTTGAGAACCAATATAGACCCTCAATTAAAAAAATAAGAAAAAATCAATAAATCCTCATCCCATTAAGTTGAAATAAGAATCCTTCGGCAATTACTAATTATGTTGCCCGTTCACTCAATATTTGGTTTAAATTAATTAGTTACTCATTATTTTATGGACTTTAATATTTAATTAAATCAATTAATTATTAATTATTTATATATTATTATTTGGTGTTAAATTAATTAATTATAATTAATTGATATATTTTATATCTAAATTATTATAGATGGTAAATTGGTGTATTTTTAAGGTACTTTTAGAACCTGAACCGTGATTATAATGTATTTAAATATCCAAGGTCTCAAGGAACCCCTAAGTTACTATCTCTCATATATTTGGCCAAAGTACATAGACCTTCGATCATTCTAATTCAAGAAACCATGGTGGTGGATGGGAAGTCCGGGTCATATTTTTTAAAGTTGTGTCTGAGTAGGAATGTATGTGCAACGGATGTGAACCGTCTGTCGAGTTGGTTGGCTCTTGTGTGGAACCCATGGCATTTTAAATTTTTGGGTTTTCATACTTGAGCAAGGATATTATTGTTTGGTTTTTCTAGAGGTTCTAGGAACATGTTTCATATTTGCAATATGTACACTCCTTATAATGCCATAATGGAATTTTGGCATGTGGTGATTTGAATTTAATAGTGAAAATGGAAGAAATATGGAGCCAAAAGGAAAATTGGATACATTGGGTTATTATTTTAAGGATCTCTTCGCTCAAAACCACTTGGTGAACATCCTTCTTGATCCACTCGCTCGCTCTTATATGGAAGAATGGTCATATAGGGGAGGCAGGCAAAAGAGACTAGATATATTTATGGTTCACGAGAACCTGGTTGAGTGGGTTGGTTTATTGATAACATGGATTTATCCTATGGGCTTATCATATCATGATCCAGTTTTTTCATAGTGGAGCGAGAATGTTGTGTGGCATGGTATCCTTTATAAATTTAACCATACATGGTTGAAAGATTAGGAATTTAATGTTCTGGTTTAGGATTTTTGGTCCTTACCTATCAAAAATTTATTATCTTCGAAGATGGAGGTGGTTTCGTGAAAGTTGTATGAGCTTAAACAGATTATTAAAGTTTGATAAAGACACAAAAAGAGGAAACATTCACAAGAATTGTGGGTCATCGATAAAGAAATTCAATATTTGCATGAGCCATTTTGCACTGGGTTTCTTTTCAATGCAAACAAAGGAGTTCATTATGGCTCTTGAAAGCCGTTAGGAGGAGATATTATTAATTCATGAGAATGAATGGAATCTTAAGAGCCATACCATATGGTTTTTTGGTGGTGATAAAAACACAAATTTCATCCAACAATATGTGATTAATCAACTATGACAAAACACCATTTGGGTCATGTTTGATAAAGGGGGTCAACACTTGGTAACTCTACAAGAAATTCAATGAGGGGTTGTTGAATACTTTGGGAAGATTTATCAAGACAAAGCAAACATGGACCTTGTAAAACAACTGGATAATATTCATATATATCCAAATATGTTAACCTAAATGGATAATCAATGAATTAGTATGCCTATATTTATTGAGGAAGTGGAGGTGGTTTTAAATTTTTTTGCTAAGGATAAGAGTCCAAGGTCACACAGTTGGCTGGTGGAATTTTTTTTACACTTTTTTGACATCATGGATCATGACCTACTTCATATAGCGGAGAAGTCACAAAATTCATGCAATATTTTAGGGGTTATCAGTTCTTCTTTCATTACAATAATCCCTAAAGCTTCGGTGACAAAATATTTTGTGGATTATAACCCCATCTCCCTTTGCAATATAGTTCATCTCCAAGTATTTCTATGTGCATAAAGGCTACTTTATCCTGAAACATTACTGATGTACAATTTGGGTTCCTAGAGAAATACTTATACAAGATGTTGTGGCGATTGCACAGGAATGTGTCCATTCCATCAAGACAAAGAAGAAGCATGTTATGTTAATGAAATTGGATCCGATCAAGGCATATGATTGCATTGATTGGGATTTCTTGAGATTAATCTTACATAGAATTGGTTTGTTAGTGATGAATGTTGATTAGATCATGTCTTGCGTTACTTTGGTTAATTATAGGGTCCTTATTAACAGTGCTCCAACCAAATTTTTCAATGCATCTTGCAACCTTCATCAGGGTTTTTCTCTATCCCCTTTACTATTTTTTACTATTCATTAAGATTTAAGTAGAAGAATTTCTGAGGCTCAAACATTGGGTTATTGTTACACTGAAATTTGTCACCATGACTATCTGCAGTTAATATGGCTCCATCAATAGTCATATTATCCTCCTTGTCAAGCCTCATACCTCTGCTCTTCATGTCAAACTTCAAAAAGAGAGAAAGTCACTTAAAAACATGTTTATCTCTGGGTACGCAGGTTCTCTCTACCTTGCCTGCATGTACGCATCTCAAACACACTGTACCTGCGTACTTGTACGCTCTGTAAGCCAAAGGATGGGTGCGTACCCCTGGAAAGGTCAAAAGGCGCGAGTTTCATCTTTAAAAAGTTAGTTGTGGTCACTTCTAGAGCCTTCTAGAAGAGTGTTTGACGTGTATTGAGCGCCTCCAGATGGTTCATGCATCCCTATGATATAGGAACTTATCCCATCAAGAGAGGAGCTACCCCATCCAAAAGAGGGAGTATCCCATTGATGTTGGAACTGAATAACTTCCTCTAGAACACTATAAATACAGGCATTGGGCCAGAGGAGGGGAGGTTGAAAGATGAACATTCCAAAGGGTAAATGCTGCTGGAATTAGGACATCCATTGTAAACTTGTGAGGAGAGATTACTATCCTTTCTTGTTGCCACATTGGAAGTGGGTGAGCTTGTCAAAGTAGAGGAAATCTCTTGTTGGACCCTGGGAGGAGCTTGCACAACACCAAGGCTCAGGTTGTAATGGTTCCTTTTGTTTCCTTTAATACAAATAAGTCAATTCTTCTCAATGATTTGTTGTTAATGAATTATTTCATGTACTCCTTGGTCTATATGATGAATATGCTTTGTTTTATGAAATATTCAGGTGTTATTTAATCGTTTGACTGTTAGTGTATGCAGGTCTTAAAGTGAAGGAGGAGCTCATCTGGATCAGCAAGGCTGGACTGCTACAACAAGCGTTGGATTTGAGGTAGGATCGAACAACACTTGGTTTCTCATAGAATAATGTATGTTTAGAGAAGGATTGCTCTTGTTTGTCTTGTTTTTCACTAGAGAGTCTTAGACTCCTAGGGAGGTTAGGTTTGTCCGCAAAAATAACTCTTTCCGCATGACAAATTGGCGACTCTGCTGGGGAATCCATTGATGTGATTGATTTTTCCTTTGAGAATTACTTTGATCTGAAAAGAGTCTTGTTTCTTTTGTTTTTTGGTTGCTTGACTGTGTTTTTGGGTGGCTTAGCTTAGAGTCGAGTTAGAACTTAGGTTTTCTTTCTTTTACAGTAGTACGCACCCTCTGCGTTAGACACAGTGCGTACTTGTACGCACTGTATCTGTGTACACAGAGCGTGCACGCACCTGGTTAAACAGGCTGCTTGCGTACCCTGTTAAAATTGAGAAATTTTTCCCTTTTCCCTTTTGAATTTTGTTTTTCTTAGTCTTTACTGCCCATATCCACTGGTTGACTGTCAAAAATCTTCACCTGCACTTGTTCCATTAGTGTCGAAAGTTTTAGTGAAATTCCTTGAGATTTTAGCCTTAGGGTTTTGATTTTTATATTGGTCCTGTAGTGACTTTGGGTTTAGAAGTTGCAAAGCCTTAGATATCTCTGGTTTTGTCAGTCTTCTTAGGAGTCGGACTAGTCACAAAGTCTACCCTCGTAAGCAACCTACCTTTGCGTTGTCTCTTTGAAAAATTTCAATATAGCTTGTTCATTTAAAGTTGTGAATTTCATTTTCAAAAAGAACAAAAAGAGATTGAGTTTTTGTTTTGATTAGTTTGTGATTCTGCATAAACTAGTCCTTGGATGATCATTGCCAAGTAAAACATCCCAAGAATCATCCTAGTAAGCTTTTGCTTCTTAGATTAAGCTCTTAGTGTTAGGAAAGATTAGTTAAATTTCCTTTGATTTGCTTTTGAGTGATTTTTCATAGATTTTCATAGATCTTGAAATTGCTTTGATTAGATTAGTTTTACATGCTTTTATTAAATAGGAAAATATCAACGATCTCCTTTGCAAAGTTTGCTTTAGAGTAGCATTTGACGTTTTTTGAAAGAGAAAGGAATTTTTTCGTGAAGTAAAGAGTGGTCATGTTTTGTGCGCTTTGAAAGATAAAGAGAATTGTTTCTTTGATTGTCTTTTGAGAAAGTTGTTTTTATTGAAAAGATTGCATTCTCTCAACCCTCTTAATTAGAACATTCATTGAAAAGAGAAAATTATCAAATCATCTTAGGTGCATCTTTTTAGAGAATTGGAGTCGAGTCTATACACCATCAAGTTTCATCTCCATTACCTTTGTCCTAAAGAACAACCATTAAAATCAACGCTTAAAGTAAAATTAACTTAGAAATTTTTATTTTCTAGGGCTCTGAAGCACCAACATAGATCAGGCTAGTGTCTTGGAGTAGGTGAGTAATTAACTCTCCAAGACTATTAAACAAAACAAGTAGCTTATCTTGTGATAGAATAAATCCAGATGTTACATTTATATTCTGGGAAAGCTCCTCTTAAAAGAGAAGCACGAGCTCGTGTCCGAACCAGTGAGGGGATCAATCCTCCCTCGTTGGGAACGACGCCAGACACGCACGTATTACAAATGGTAAACCACAGATTATTGTTGAGGAGCAAGGGGATCACTTATCAGTAAAACTTGGATTGACCATTGTCAAGGAGCCGGTAAGGGGATTGAGCTTGTTACTCTGCCTTTGCGTGCTGTCGGAGTGTAGACTGTTCCCCCAGGTGTATTTGTTGCTGTTGGTAACATTAGTGGCCATAATCTTAGGATTCTACCCAAGGTGACGGTGGCGGGAAGATCCCACTGTACCTGGAGCAGATGTCGGCTAGACTCACTTGGATTTTCTGGGGGGTTCACTTCACTTGAGACGGTTACAGTGGAGGAACTTGGTCCAGTCTATTCATTAAGCAGGTTGCCGGGGTAACTGTTCCACCCGCTCTTTCTGTACTGAATCCTACGAGGTTGGATTTCATCACCAACTAGTGTTTTTGGTCCGGAAGTTACTGTTTGTGATTGGTTTGACGCCTTAGATTTTTAAGCGTGTGTTTCAAAATTGGTTGGTTCTTTAGTGACCTTAGGTGTTT
>APFE031175138.1:339412-415375 GCA_000404065.3 Pinus taeda
CCTTACTACCACTCTTGAACACGACACTTATTCATTCGCCTGGGTTGGGAAATCCCTTGTCTCACAGTTGACCAAGATCATTGACATCTTTAGCCGGTTTATGGGAGTCGACTTTGAGTCATTCGTCGCCAAACCATCTGTTGTGTCGTTATGTGTTCAAGAGGTCTGTAAACAAAACATTCAACCGCAAATACCTATCATCCATTGTGTCATCCTTGAGTCAGTCCTTGCAGCAACATTTCTTCAACTTGAACTATGATTTCGTGTTGTGGGCTTGCCTGCGACGAGTCGCTTTCTATCGACATCAGCACATTATCTGGAGAGCTGACTTAGAAATCGTCAGTACCTTGGAGTCTGCATGCATCAATGGCAGGTTTCTCGCCTTCGACGTCAGTTTTCATCATTGACTTGCGATCGAAGGATTCCATGAAATGTTCGACATCGACTCATTCATTCACATCTCATGGATTGTGCTGGGTACTTTGAGAACCATTGACATTAATGGTGGTTTCTCTCGCGCTTGTTAACAGTTTACATCATTGACTGGTAATCAAGCGGTTTCTACCATGTTCGACATCGACTCATTTATTCACATGGATAGGATCGTACCAATTCGGGAAGTAGAGATGAAGACCCTTGATCTAGTTTCCACCATCCAGGCTGCGAGGAGTTTTTTATTCATTATGTTTGTAGACCAATCATAAACAGATGGCTACGTCCATACTGTGTCTACACGAGTCTATAATTTTGATGTATTATGAAATCATTCCTGTATCAGAGTAGTTAGTTTGTTAGTTAAAGTTTTTGATCTGAGTATGGGAATGCCTACCTCAGCGATGATATGATCTTATACATGTATTTTGTGTTGAAAATTGCAGGTTCTGACCGGGCTCTCCACAAGGTGATCCTCGAAATGATAAATACTTCACCCTTCCTATATGATATAACACCCTTATCTATTACAGGCTTTGTACTTTAGGGGGCAATCTGTTACACTGAAATTTGTCACCATGACTATCTGCAGTTAATATGGCTCCATCAATAGTCATATTATCCTCCTTGTCAAGCCTCATACCTCTGCTCTTCATGTCAACTTCAAAAAGAGAGAAAGTCACTTAAAAACATGTTTATCTCTGGGTACGCAGGTTCTCTCTACCTTGCCTGCGTGTACGCATCCAAACACACTGTACCTGCGTACTTGTACGCTCTGTAAGCCAAAGGATGGGTGCGTACCCCTGTAAAGGTCAAAAGGCGCGAGTTTCATCTTTAAAAAGTTACTTGTGGTCACTTCTAGAGCCTTCTAGAAGAGTGTTTGACGTGTATTGAGCGCCTCCAGATGGTTCATGCATCCCTATGATAGAGGAGCTTATCCCATCAAGAGAGGAGCTACCCCATCCAAAAGAGGGAGTATCCCATGATGTTGGAACTGAATAACTTCCTCTAGAATACTATAAATACAGGCCTTGGGCCAGAGGAGGGAAGGTTGAAAGCTGAACATTCCAAAGGGTAGATGCTGCTAGAATTAGGACTTCCATTGTAAACTTGTGAGGAGAGATTACCATACTTTCTTGTTGCCATAATGGAAGTGGGTGAGCTTGTCAAAGTAGAGGAAATCTCTTGTTGGACCCTGGGAGGAGCTTGCACAACACCAAGGCTCAGGTTGTAATGGTTCCTTTTTTGTTTCCTAAATACAAATAAGTCCATTCTTCTCAATGATTTTTTGTTAATGAATTATTTCATGTACTCCTTGGTCTATATGATGAATATGCTTTGTTTTATGAAATATTCAGGTGTTATGTAATCGTTTGACTGTTAGTGTATGCAGGTCTTAAAGTGAAGGAGGAGCTCATCTGGATCAGCAAGGCTGGACTGCTACAACAAGCGTTGGATTTGAGGTAGGATATCGAACAACACTTGGTTTCTCATAGAATGATGTATATTTAGAGAAGGATTGCTCTTGTTTGTCTTGTTTGTCACTAGAGAGTCTTAGACTCCTAGGGAGGTTAGGTTTGTCGGCAAAAATAACTCTTTCTGCATGACAATTATTTTATCAGTTTTTCATTCACTTGTAATACCTTTATCACACACCTTATATTTTTGGATGATGTACTCCTTATGGGATTTATCTCTATTCTAGAATGGACCTATCTATATCAGATCATATCCTCTTTTCGTGAGCCATTAAGTATTTTCATGAATAAAACAAAATCCAATTTCATTTCTACCTCACCAATTGATCCATCCATCGTACATATCTCAAACATCTTTGGGATCGATGTTATGCCAGTAGACAAAGGATTCAGATACTTAGGCTTTATTTTAAAACCAAATAACTATGGGATTAAGGATTGGAATTGGTTAATGGAAAAATTCGAAATAACGCTGATTCTATGGTCGCATAAATGACTTACTTTAGGAGGTAGGCTGACTCTCGTCCAATCAAATTTACA
Organism: Pinus taeda; assembly: GCA_000404065.3. NCBI lineage: Eukaryota > Viridiplantae > Streptophyta > Pinopsida > Pinales > Pinaceae > Pinus > Pinus taeda. Next base: position 341,863 of record APFE031175138.1, read on the forward strand.
AAGTATTTTCATGTATTAGATGCACCCCTACCTTCTGCTAAAGGGTATTATCAATAAGATCAATACGATTATTTAAAACTTTATCTGGGTTGGTTCCAAGCGCCCACCAAAATTTCATCTTGCTTATTTGGAAATCATCACTAGGAAGGAGGATGGGGGTTGGGGTAGTTTAAATATTGAGTATTTTGGCTTGGATTTATTGATAAAGAGCCTATGGTGTGGTCTCAATGGTTTTGGCATATGGTAAAGTATTATATTGGAAAACTATTTAGAAAACATGTCTTTGTGGGTATGGATTAGGTCTAGGGTAATGGTATCAAAGATGGCCTCATACATTTGGTCTCGTATGATAAAAATCAAAATCTAGCTGATTGGAAATCTTAGAAGGGAGGTTGGGTCCATAAATAATGTGGAAATAGGCTTGGATCCCATCATGGGTTTCAAGGGGGACCACATTTTGTCGGTACAACTTATTCATCATATACACAACATGGGGATATATTATTTAAATCAAAATATTCTAAATATTGGATTGCTCTCTAAATATCCTACATGGTGTAGTTCCAGGCAACTTGATCTTTATGGTGTGTTGGCAGTGCAATGCGATTCTTATATACAACACTTGTATATGGAAGGATTAACCATAAATGAAAATGAGGACACTCTAAAATGGGATGGTTGAACTAAAAATGGGCAAATTTTTGTATAGGAGGCTTATAACTACATAACTTCTACTCACCATAGGAATGAGACCCCAGGGGTTATAAGAAAAATTTGGAAATGGAAATTTCCATTAAAAATCAAGTGCTTCAGTTGGCTGTTATGGTGGAATAAGATCTTGACATGGAAAAATTTATGTAGACGTGGTTTCTGTGGACCCGGGAGGTATGTCATGTGCGCCTCAATAGATGAAGATGGGTACATCTCTTTTTGCAATTTCAACTTGCAAATTCCATATGGTTGGGTGTTCTAGATATTCTTAAGTTGAAGGCAACTTGGAACACTATTTCTATTGATTCTTGCCTACAAAATTGGTTCATGGAATACAAGGAGTGGTGTAACCTTCCTTTATTCATTTTTTGGGGCATCTAGCACAACATGTTTGTATGTATTTTTTAGGGAACTAGTTTGGATATACAACAATGTTGTTATTCCATTGCTACATATTTCAAATAATATGGCCAATGGCTAATTGGAAGCCTATGAGGTGCATACATCTCATCAAAACATGGGACAGATTCCCTGTTGGTTTTTTTGATGGGGTGACCAACAATGGGAACTATGGGTGCAAGGTTCATATAGTTATCAATTTACTTTATTATTATTTTATATGGAATTATGGACAAGGTATTAACACTCACATGGAGGTCATTTCTCTATGGGGGGTTACTATTCTATAAAAAATGGCTCTCCATTGAAAAATTGATGGTATTCATAAATTCAAAGGTTGCTATTGATTGGCTTTTGGACTGATCATCTTTTGGACACAACAAGCTCGCAAAATAGATGCAACGTATCAAAAAGATTCAGGAGGAATTCCTGAATTTTACTTTCTCCCACCTATATCATGAGCAAAACATTGTTGTTGATGAGCTATCAAAAAAGGGTCTACACCAACATCTGAGGAGTATAGTTTGCAATGCTTATTCCAAGGATAAGATGTTGGACTTTGGGTATATTCAAATTGATTAGGTAGTATCAAATATAGGATATGTAGTACCTTTTATTAATTTTGTTGTCATGCTTTTTGTAATTAGCATAAACATATATTTTGTACATAGCAACATAGAGTGGTACTATACAAATACTAATGTATGCACTCGGACAATTTATTTTTTATCTACAACTTTAGGTATCTACCTAGTTTAATTTATGTATTCAAGTGATTACTGTTATGGATACTGAGGTTCATATGAAGACAATACCTGTGACCAAAAGTTCGATATAGAATATGTTAGTTGGATTTGGCCAATGGAGCACATGGATTAAAAGATTGCTTGACAATATGTTGGATAATATGTAAACTTTTTTCTCTTAATAGGAAATGATTGGTTTTGTCTCTCCTATAAAAGAAGAAGAAAAAACTTGTGTGTAGTCCGATCTTCCTAACTAAGTATCTTATGTATAAAAATAAATTAAAGAACATGGACGCCAAAGGGTTTCCTAAAATTGCTTCTAACCCTAGTCAAACCCCCACCTTCAACTCTAGAATGGGTGACACAATGATGCCAAATCTTAGATTGACCATTGGGAGATGGAGGAGATCACTTTAGAGAATGAGGATAAGGTTAAACATAATATTCCTTCAAAATTTAAGGAGAAATTGTGAAGTGATAAAGAGTTAGAAGGAAAAAGGAAAGTAATATATTATAAGGAGGTGCTCAATTCCAATCTCCAAAATCAAAAGTATTCCTTTAAATGTTAATAAGAAAATCAACAATGCTAAAATGAAAACAAATTCTCGTGAGGTTTATAGTGAAACTAGGCATTAATCAATTGCCAAAACACCATGGATGAAAGTTTGTCACATTTGCGACACTAAAAGGTTTTCAGATGAAAAACTATTTCTCTTATAGTGACCATCTTCCATTGCAATTCAATCTAATTTTCAAAATATTTGTCACATTACCAATTTTCTTGACCTTTTAAGTTGACAAAATTTTGGTGATTTTGGAACGTTTCTCTTAATACTTTTTTAATATAAAAATAAAATGCTAAAAAACTATGAATAATCTCTTATTTTTCTAAGATTCAATAAAATATATCAATTTTAATCAACATTAATAATAAAAAATTAATATCAATAGAAAATAATCAACTTCAATATATTAATACATATGGGTTAATACATGTTTGATACCCACTAACTAAAGGGTAGGGGATAGGTCCTTATGAAAAGGAATTTAGAGAGACCAATCTCAAATTCTTTTCTTTATTTTTTTAAATATGGTCCAATAATTTTCCAAGGTAATAATTTTCTACTTTTGATGTCAAACAACCACAAAATATATAAATATAAATACACATTTGACACTTGACACCCAATGGATTTTTTTTTTTTTTTTTTTGTAAATTAAAATTCTATTACTTAATAAAAAATAGGTTATATAAGTAAACCAAAAAACATTCAGATCACAATATTACTCTTCTGGATATCATTTACCAGGATGATTAAGGGGTTTCTCGTTTTTTCCTTTTTGCCTACGTACATCAATCCATCCTCCAGTGTTATCTGTAACAAATGAAGAGCTACCCATTTCTTCATTCTTTTGATAAAGCAACATATATACTCATTGAGTTGGGGTCTTTGATTCTTTCTTACTATCACAATAGCTAATGCTAATGCCACTTCATTGTCCTTTGTCACAATTAATTCTAATTAATGCTAATTCCACTTCATTGTCCTTTGTTAATAGCTTCTCCTCTATGGAGGGATGACTCACTGCAAAAAGTGGTGGAGTTGGATATGGAGAGCTTGAGTTATTTGAGGGTGGGTTATTTTGATAAGAACCCTCATTTTTCTGACTTGCAGAGCTCTTAGAACCAACTGATGGCTTTGAGTCTCACCACCAATGACTAGATTTCTTCAACACCTGGGATCATAATGTCTTGTCAGGAGAAGGGCATGGATTCTTAGGGTGCTTAGGTGGCTGACACCTTCTACACCTGAAAGTCGTATTCTCATAATCTAATGGTTGGATATAATCCTTACCCTCACTCTTGAGGATAGCTTTTTGTAAACCTTTGTTGAGGTCCACTTTTACATAGATTCAGACGAAGGTAATGATCCATTTTCCCAATATATCACTATCCACTATGATGAATCAACCTATAGTATCTCCAATGTCTTCTAATATTTTTGCCCAAATCCACTAAAGGGGTAAATTTCAAAGTCTAAACAACATAGGATCATGTATAGATTTCATGGTGATAGGGTTAAAATCTGGGAACCATTGTTGGATCGAAAGACTAGCTCTACCCTAGAACCAAGGAACCTGGTCAAAGACCTTTTGATAGTCTTCAAGACTTTTGAAGAAAACCACAAAATAACCTTTCAAAAAATATATCTACTCTATGTTTTAAGCCTAGTTTTTGTGAATCCACTCCCACGGAGCAGATGACGAGGGTCAAAAACCACTGGAGCTACATATATTTTCTCATTGTTTATACTCCAGAACACTTAGTTTGACGAAATCATTATTCACCTCCAATGACGGGGTCTCTGAAGAATGTTCCACCATGACAGCTTGACTAGAGAGATCATTAGGCAGTTGAGAGTTGGGGCCAAGATTTAGGGTGTCCTGGAAAGACCTAAAATTTGTTTATGAGGAAACCCTACTTCGCCTAGAGCCACCTTTCAAGCTTGTGACTATAGAAATGGTGGCATCCCTCTTGATACCATAATATCCAAAGATTTTTTTCACTTTTAGATGTCTCCCTTCATAGAGGAGTGGCATCTCCCCTAAAGGTATTCCTTTCTGCAATTGAATGTTGTCAACCAATGTAAGCATAAAATCTATTTCTCTAACCTCGAAGAAAAGAGATCCTCCTGACAAGGACCTAATAAAAATAAGAATTTTTTGAAGATCCAAGAGCCTATCACTTGGTAGGGGTCTTTCATCAAATAGTTTGTGTTCCTCACCATACCCTTGGTTGGTATTTCTTTCCATCATTTCAACAAATAGTTTGTTTTCATCCTCATCCCTTTCTTTCTCCAGCTAAAAAACTAAGGGCCAAGCATCCTTAATGGAGGCACAAACCCCAAAACCATAGAATGTCATCCACTTCTCTATCCCTAGAGCCAAGAGACTCATGTTGCCCTGAAGCAACAAAACCCTATTGATGCCACTTATAATGGCATCTAAAAACCCATCTTTAATAGAAAAAAGAGTTCTACAACACTCCTTTAGTAGCAACAACTTCAATCCATTAAAAAATAGCACCTAAACAACAGGGAGAGGCATTGAATGGAACCAAAGCTCAGTTGTGAGGTTTTTAGAGTGTTTGTGGCTAAATGGTGTACCATTCCCAAATGGTTAAGTCCGTCTGCAACCCTTGGCAAGGGGGAGAAATAGTTTGGGCACAATAATCTTGTGTATTATTCCATTGAAAAAATTGAAAATCCTCATGTGCTTCACAGTGTTCATCCTCATTCCCAAAATTTAGCCACTTAATTAAAGTGCAGTGCAATAAATTTTAGACACTCAATGGAGTTAGTTGGCCATTGCTATTAAAATAAATTGTGAGTTGATTATCTAAAATATATAAATTTAATTATATAAAAGTGGTTATATTGATGTGAAATAGTGTTTTTAATACAGTTTTAAAATTTCTCATACATAACCTACCTTAAATAGAATATTATTTTGGTGTAGAATATAATGTTTTAAATATTTTAAAAATTAGTAAAATTTATTTAGGGTTTCATACTTTAAAACAAGCATGGATTTAAAAAAAATTCCTACGTGTTTGTGAAAATACACAATTTTTATGCATTGGTAGTTTTTTTATAACAATTTTTTTTTTCAAATGCTCCTGGTAGTGAACTCCTAAACTCCTTACTATTTATCCTTTCCAAAAATCTTGATATCACACTTATGTTATTTATATCTAATATCATGGATGATCCTTGCCTTTTGATTTCAACATCATCCTAACTTCCTCTATCCTATGAAAAATATTCAAACTTTTCCAATCGACGAGATGAGTCATAGGATGAATCTCTTTCCATATTCACCTTGCTTTTTTTTATATTTTTGGATTTCTTCCTTCATAAATGCTCCTATTAAATTTCTCCCTCATTGAGAAAAAAACACATGCCCTCATGTTGAATCTACACCTTCCTTCTCATTCTCAATTAGGATTCTCCTCATCTAAACTTTCATAACATTGCTTTCAAAATCCATGACCTATTTTTTTTAGGCTACACTTCCTAGGGAAAACCCCAAAATACTTCCCCTCATTTCAAATATGCTACCCAAGAAAAACCTTAGATTACTGAGAACATAAGGTTGACTAACAACAAGGCTTGAATCTATTACAAAAACATACTCGTTAAGAGCTCAACATGTCAACAGGTCCCTTAAGGGAATAAAAGCTAGGTGGGGAGGATAACAATCATTCCTCGCAACCACATAAGCTAGGTCCAATTAACACCAAAATCAATCTCCCTTATTTAGTGAGTGTATCTATTTTCCACCTAATTGAACACTCATCGCACATAATATTCATTGAACTCAACATTTTGTCATCAAACATCTTTGGGATCTCCTCAAGGATTCTTTTTGGCATTTCATCCTGACAATTATTCTTCATTGCATTATTCCGATTCACTATCAACCACATCCTTTGTATCAATTCTCTGGAATTCATAATAGACATTTGATATGTTTAATTCCAATCAAATGTCAAATTCCTCAAAAACTTATATCTCACACCACTTACACTTCATTTTGCATGGTCATATTTTCTTCACATCAATCTTGTTGTACTAATATCTTATGTGACGATATTTTCTCAAATGAACTATCACTTTACCTCCAATATGAAATTATTTAAATATTCTTTGTATGTTAAATTTTCCCTTATACTTGACATTCTTCTCAAACAATTTCACTTTGACATGTGCGTTGGTCACTTTAATTGTGTATTAATGTAAACAATCAAGTGCTACATAAATTGTCAACCCGGGGAAGTCTGTTTATTTCAAAGGAAACAACGTACTATATGTGTTGGATCTTAAAAGCAATAAAAGTTGTAGTAAAAACAAATCACACTTCGCTTTAGACAAACTGAAGCTCCACTCTGTGTTACAGCAAATACACTCTATTGCAGATAGCTACCAAAGAATGCTTAATTTCATTCAAGGAGTAATCTAATGGAAAAGAATTAATCTGCAAAGGAAAGCACTGGCTATGCTGTAACAGAGAACAGGACCCTATTCCCGGAGTAGGAATCTTTAGCACCTATTTATGATTATCAAGCTTGCCAACTCACTCTGTAAACTCAATCACCAATGAAACACTCATGAATTGACTATGGATAAACTTTAAACAATGCCTTAATCAATTGGAAAGAAAACAGAGTTCAACAAAAATGTATAAACAATATTCAGAAAACAGTATTGTTAACAAGGTATGGATAAAAGACACACTTAATGCACTGCAGAAATATAATGGGTGAATCTTGTGATGAAGGTGGGCCCTGTCCTTCTCACAAGATTCCCCAGGAGACAAGAACTAGAAAAAGATGTTCAAAACAAAATTTTATTCATCCATCAATTATGTCATATTACAAAAAGGATTCTAGTCTTGTTCCTTCAACTAAGCCTTCCTCGCAGTCTGTTCATTTCCCCCTTCTAATGTAGATGTCTCCTCTTTATAAAGAGGAGACATCTATTACAACAGATTTACATTGTAAGTTCTATTTTAACCCGATATACAAAAATAGGGAAATCAGTTTCCCATCAACAAAATGTTGTTGCAGTAATGTTGTCTTTGGATCACGGTCGTTACATCCAATGTAGCAGCTCCTTCGGTGATCAGTCTGGTTCCTCTATTGCTGTCAAATTTAGAATGAAAATCAAAATGCAAATCACAACTGTTTCAGCTTCGAGATTTGCGTGTCGTTCTTACTGTTTCAGCAACTGCAAAAATAGTCTTGCAAACTCCAGGCAATTTAAGCAATGTGGAATGCACATCATTCTTTAACTGTTCAACAACTAACAATTCAATGATTAACTATGAAGATAGTGTGCTTATATGTAAAATAATTAAACGTATAGTGATGAGAAGAAACATTGTGTACCTTTGGAATAATTGGGTTAAAACAATAACAAGGACTTTAAATATAGGTTGAAAAGGATGACATCATAGCAAAATGTATGGTCAAAAAGCGACAATATGAGGTCCTAACATCCCCCCCAATTGAAAGGGTTGCATGTCCTCATGCAACTTTTACTCTGAGTCTGAGTCGGAGTACTGGGATGTACAGTGAAAATTATTTATACAGTACGTATAGAAGGTGCTATCAACTAAATCTTTGAAACCCTGGACATTTTGTAATTTTTTTTCCATGTTGCAAGCTCCTCCTTTTTGGATAACCTGAAATAAGCCTTATATTTCTGTGCTGGGAGCCATATAAGAGGGAAGTGAAAATGATAACCCAACCATTTTTCGGCACACTATTGAATGCATTTAACATAGTTAAGTAGCCGTGAAATTTATGTTTGAAGATTAAGAGGGTTAAAGGGATGATATTCCTTTCTCTCCTTAGGGAAATGTTCCCAAAATAGGTTGTTTTCCTGTAAGGCAAGAGCTCCCTTAGTTTTGACATAATGTTGGCAATCCTTTAAGATTGTTGCCTATAATTCTCTAATATGTTCATTCATTCCTGGTTCCCTTAAAACCAGATGATGTTCAGCAACGAAAACAACAACATTCTGTGGCTCGGATCGAATCCACAGAAGGCGATTATCTTCGTTGTGTGTTGCTGAAAGGAAAGCTTTTTGCCACGTGAGCCAATTTGCCAGGAAAGAGACAAAATCTCTAATCTAAATGTCACCCACTAGAGGGATTAGATTAAGCTTCCTATCCTCGGGAAAGGCCTCATTATGGAGGTACAGTTCACACAATAGATTTTGTTCACTGACTGATGCCTCTGTGAAAGTCTTGATAAGCTGTTGCGTTGTAGATACCTCATGAGGTCGTCCATATCTGATTTCTTTTGCTTGGAAGAACACTAGGCATTCTACTAGAAACACAGAATAATTAAAGGATGGTTTCCTGGTGGTCAATAGTCTTTGAACCAAATCAAAGATGAGAGGAAATCTAGTTTTTAACTTTTTATTTTCCTTGTGATGCACACGAGACTGTTCCAAAACTTCCCAATTTGCATATATATGATTCTGCCAAGATAATTTGTGTTCCTGCAATATCCTTTCTTGAGACATAACATACTCTTTCTTCCACATATCCATCTATGCTTGAGTGCTTGAGGTCTGAGTGAAGACAATCTTTGTTGGCCGAGGTTCAGTCTGAGTAAACACAATCTTTGTAGGTCTTGGTACAGGACTTTCAGCTTTAGCAACCAGAGTGGGCCGAGATACTTGTGGTTTCATTTCTTTTTCAAAAATCTTTGAAGGCCCTGCTGGTTCTTGTGTAACAGCAGGGCGTTCCTTTTTAATTATAACAGGAGAAGATGTGGGAGTGGCTCCACACAATGGGACTTCGACTATCTTATAACCAGCTTCCTAGTAAATATTACCACATTGGCTGCACATGTATTCATTATATCGATCCTTTTCTGCACTTTTCTCAGCTGCAGATGCTGCATGGGCTAAAGTATACAAATTAAGCTCTCTTTCATAGGCTTCCCTTTCCATTATTAATTACTACTTATAAACCTCAAGCTCTGATTCCAGAAACTCGTTTTCTTGTAGAAGGGAAACCAAGGTAACAGGGCCTTCTATAGAAGTCGCAATCTCTGGGGCTGATTCCAATAGATGGAAGGTAGCTTCATTATTTGCATCCTCAGCAAGTGGTTCTTATGTGACAACTGTTGGATCATTAGCTAGCTTTGTAACAGCTATATCATCGTGAGCATCCGAATTTTGCATATCAACAAACTGAGTAGCTGGTTCTTTTGTAACAGCTACAGTTTGTGCAATATCTTGATTATCTGATTTATGCTCATCAACAGATGGTTCTTGTGTAACACCTGCTAAATCGGTAGCAACTACATCCTAGTCATGGTCATCATCAGGTGGTTCTTATGTAGCAGCTGTTGAGCTAGTAGCTGGTTCTTGTGGGACATCTATATCCAGGTCATCTATTTTCTGTTCATCAGCAGGTGGTTCTTGTGTAACATCTGTTGAGTCAGTAGTTGGTTCTTGTGGGGCAGCTACATGCTGTACATCATCTTGGGTATCTACTTTTGATAAATCAACATCTGGTTCTTATGGGGCACCTGCGTCTTCTGAAAGGAATGATGTCACAAAATCCTAGGAATTTTGCATTTCGGTACCCGAGGGTGAGGAAGGTAAAGATTCAGGGCCTTGGGAGTGTGGTGGGGTATGGGGTTTTAGGATAATAGGTGGGGAATTTGGGGTGGTGGCCTCATTTTCTACTTCAGAAGACGTCACCGTTCTTCTTCGAGGTAGAAAGGCAGGAAGAACAATCGTTTTTCTTTTATGAACCTTTTTCCTTAGGATAGGAGGGTCATCAGTAGTAGTAGCTTCTTTAATTGAGGCTCTTGTTCGTTTTTTTAGTAGGGGTGCAGCCTTTTATTTCCTTTTCCTCTTTAGCTTAGCAATGGGGATATTATCATCTGAATCATCACTGGGAATATGGACAGTGGGGGTGGATGATTCAGCTAAATTAAAGGGTGGGGTCGATACAGTGGAGGGGTCGATTGAATTGACTGCTGCGGGTGGTGGAATTTTTGAGGAATCGAAGATTCTCCCTGGTTGTTGTACAGAAGGATTTTCAATTTGCTGCGAGATTACAGGGGTCCGTTGAGGATTTTCAGTGTCTAATTGGGGAGTTTCGGCTGCTGGTTGAGGAATTTCAGCAGCTCCCCGCAGATTTTCAGCCGCTGGTTGAGGAATTTCAGCAGCTTCTTGGGGTGCGTTGTTAAGGGGGAGAGGATTCTGCTACGCAAATCCCCTCTAAATTAGAAGCTAAACAAGGCGATGGTGAGTGAGGGAAAGGAGTGGGTACTTTGCATTCATGGAATAATGTGACATATTCTTTAGACACCCAAGCAAATAGTATGGCATATTTAGTAGATGACCATGTCTTAAATGATTCAACAACACAAAGTCATGCTGGTAAACTACCTGGTAATGTCCTTCGTAGGTGAGGTGGTGCTTGAAAAACTGTGCAACCATCGACCATGGAGGTGGTAATGAATGAAGTGCAACACCCCTGCCTTTAGGCTCGACCCGCTCTCCAGGGAGAAGAAAGTCCTGTTGTGCATTCAAAATGATGTGTTTACGACTGAACCATCGAATGCCATTAGCCAGTAAACCTGAAATATGTGCTATATCTTCTTCTGTTACTGGAATTCGGACTCCCCGAACAGTAGAGTAACCTTCCTTTAGATTACGTGCGAACTCAAGGACTTGCTAAGAATCAAATTCTTGGAGCCTCTGAAAATAATCTATCCAGCCTGCCTGTTGAAAAAATTGATATACTTATGGGTGTACTTCCAATAGAGCTGTTGAGCCAGGTTCATTTCTAATAGTGTTACCTCCCATAGTTACTGGTTTCAGTAAAATGCACAGTACAGAGCTGAATTACCGCAGCCAAAATAGAGTAAAATATTGGAAATGAGGTTGTGACATAATAGGACAGAGACGGGGTGACGAGACATGGCTGTGATAAAAAACGATGGCGATTGGCGTATCGTGAAATGATTGCAAAATTTTGGTATTCCCCCCCCCAACTGTGGCTAAAATGATAAGTTTTAATGTACGGCGATTGCAGTAATCATTTCAGGATCTTCTCATTAATTATAGTTTAATATTTACATAAAAAACGCATACCTCACATTTTACCTTCAATTGATGTGCTGAAAGTATAATGTCGTCGCTAATAGATCACCAATAGTTATGAAAAGGGGTTGTGATATATGAGGGTATTTATATGAAAGGCTTTTTATAATCATAGGAGGTGGTAGTGAAAGAACACAATTATAAGGATCAATGGATGATTCTCTCAATGGAAAGTGATATGTATTGGTCCTTCTTGAGAGGAATTGATGCCTCAATTACGGGAAAAATGGGAAAATTGGTGCTTTTAGGGAAAAATGGAAAGGGTTGGTGTTTCAGAAATAGAGAAATTGGTGTTTCAGCAATGGGAAAAATGGGGAAAAGTTGGTGTTTCAGCAACGGGAAAAATAGGGAAAAGTTGGTGTTTTAGCAACAGAAAAGAAAGATGTTGTTGTAAAGAAAAATAGGAAAATGTTGCTGAAAGGTAATGTAGGGAAACGATTTGTGATTTGAAGTGAGATGACAATGTTCCCCAAAATGAAACTCAATCCTATTTGCAATACAATTGTTCTTTTTTAGCCAGTCTCTGAATCTAAAACCTGCAAAATAATAAATTGTAACATGGCAACCCTTGACAGGGATTATTATTTTAAACAATCTAATCTACTAGGAAATATATAATGCAAAGATTAAATGCAATGAGGGGCAGCAAGCTCCCCCAAAAAGATATAATGGGAATATTCCATGCAAGTGGCCTTAAAATCCTCTTTAGAAATAGGCTGTTGGTACAAACGGAGCCGATACCCATTCACTAACAATGGTGTTCTAGAATCATCAATTGTTAGGAGCCTTACTGTTCCATTGGGAAAAATAGTATCTATCTCATAAGGTCCCAGCCACCTTGTTCGTATTTTTCCTTGAAAATTTTCAAACCGGGAGTCATACAATAAATTCCAATTGCCTTTTTGGAACTGCTTGTGCTTAATAGTTTTATCATGCCACTTGGTTCTTTGCTATTGAATCATAGTTTTTTGATGGATGGCATCCAACCTCTTTTCATCCAATTCTTGAAGCTGCTGCAACCTAGCTGTTTGTGCATCAGTCAAGTCAAGGTTAACAGCTAAAGCAGTTCTTAAGGTTTTAATTTCAAATTCCACAGGAAAAACAACACTTTTACCATAAACTAAATCATAATGTGAGAAACTTGTATTATTCCTCTAGGTAGTTCTGTAAGCCCATAATGCTTCAGGCAACCCGTGAAACCAATCTTTTCTATTCTCCTTCACTGTTTTTGTTAAAATGGCTTCTATGACTTTATTTGTACTTTCCACCTAACCATTGGCTTGGGGGTGGTAAGGTGTAGTAATTTTATGATTAATATGGTATTTCTGAAGTGTAGCTTTAAAACCATGAGAATTGAAAGGAGGTCCTCCATCCGTGACTAGCTCTCTAGAGATTCCAAATCTAATAAATTTTTCTTCATCTAGAAAGTTTAAAACAGATTCTTCATTAGCTCTAATAAGTGCCTTAGTTTCCACCCATTTAGTCATATAATCTGTACAAACTAATATGTAAACTCTTTGGTTGGATGGAGGATTGATGGGTCCTATAAAGTCTAGAGCCCATCTTTCAAATGGTTCAAGTATTACCTGGGGGTTTATTGGCATTTCATCTCTATGATTAGGTTGGCCCATTCTTTGATAGCTATCACAGGCCCTGACATATTTCTTTGCATCCTTGAAAAGTGAGGGTCAATAATACCCCATTCTGAGAATTTTATGTGATGTTCTCTTATCAGCAAAATGACCTGCACAAGCGCCATCATGACAAGCCTTTAATATATCATAAACCTTATCTTCTCTAACGCATCTCTGAATTTCCTGATCAAGTCCTGTATGAAAAAGACACCCACTTATCCAGCTGTACCGAGCACTTTGTTGAATGGTTTTTCTTTTCTCTCTATGTGACAAGTGTGATGGTAACTTCCCTGTAACCAAATAATTGGCAATGGCTGCATACCGAGGTGAGTGACCAGATACTACAAATAAGTATTCATCAGGAAAAGATCATCTACTCGAGTATTATCATCAGTTTTTATCCAAGAAAGGAAGTCAACAACTACATTTTCCTTACCTAGTCGATTTACAATTGTAATATCAAATTCTTGTAGTAATAATAACCACCCGGTGACTTGGGCATTTGTGACAAATTTATTCATTAAATATTTAATGGCCAAGTGATCAGTATGAACCAAAGTAGGGTAATCAGTAATATAATGTCGAAATTTATTAATAGCATAAATGACTGCTAAAAATTTCTTTTCAGTAACTGTGTAATTAGGTTCAGCAGGGGTCATATTTTTACTAATGAAATAGATAGCATAAGGAAGATTGTTTTCTTCTTGACCCAAGACAGCTCCAATTGTAGTATCTAAAGCATCAGAGGATATATGAAAGGGTAGTGCCCAACCAGGTCCCCTTAGAATAGGAGCTGTAGATAACTGATGCTTAAGTTCATCAAATGCTTTTTGACAATCATCAATCCACTTAAATTCAACATTTTTCACAAGTAACACAAACAAAGCAGAAGCTATTTTAGAAAAATTTATGATAAATATTCTGTAATATCCAACATGTCCTAAAAAAATTCTTACATCAGTTTGTGTTTTAGGGATAGGAAGAGTCTGAATTACCTACACTTTGGATGGATCAACTTGAATCCCTAGGAATAAAATGAAGTGTCCCAATACAATTCCTTCATTCGTCATCATATGAAATTTTTCAGTGCTTAAGGAAAGATGAGCTTGTATACAAAGTCTAAGTACTTTCTCAAGGTTTTATAATGCATCTTCAAAAGTCACACCATAAGGAGTAAAGTCATCCATAAATATCTCCATAGAGTCATTAAGCATATCAGAAAAAATTCCTATCACTGTTCTTTGAAATGTTGCTGGAGCATTACATAGTCCAAATGGGAGAACTCTATAAGCAAAAGTTCCCCATGGACTAGTAAAAGTGGTCTTGTCTTGGTCTTGGGGTGCAATTTTGATTTGGTTATGTCCACTAAAACCATCGAAAAAGGAAAAGAATCTCTTCCCTGACAAGCTGTCTAGCACCTGATCAATAAATGGCAAGGGGAAATGATCTTTTTGAGTGGCTTTGTTTAAGGCTTTATAATCTACACACACTCTCCATTTCCCATTTTTCTTAGGTATTATCACCAATGGAGAAACCCATTCACTGTCAGATATGGGGTATATAAACCCTACATTAAGCAATTTTTGAAGTTCTTCTTTAACAATTTCCCTCAGATTGGGATTCATTCGTCGCTCGGGTTAACAGACTGGTCGAGCCCCTTCCTTAATATAGATACGATGGGTACATAATTCAAGAGAGATCCCCTTCATACCTGTGCAGTCCCATGCAAATGCTTCCTTATTTTCACGAAGTAACTTTATTAATTGTTGTGTTTCAACATCTGTCAAGTTAGGGTTTATATTCAATGTTTTTCCAAGTTCGATTTCTACTGTTATACTCTTAGAGGAGATAGCAATTGATGTTTGAGGTAGATTTTCATATTTAAAATTTTCCTGTGTTTCAGGTTCCAAAATTGCATTTAACGAATTATATAATTCAGAGGCTACCAAGGAGGGTTCATAAATAAAATTACTAATTACTTCATCCTCCGTGGTGTCTTTAAAGGTTAAGGCTTATCCAATAGTCAAAATGGCTTGAGTGTCACTATCTTCATAATCTAACCATACAGAATTATCATTGTTAATCATAGGTGTAGCATGAGGGTAAAGAGTGAGCTTCTTAGTTTCACATCCATTAGAAATTGTCATTGAGCCCAATCTACAGTTGATAAAGGCATCTACTGTAGCCAGCCAGAGTCTCCCCAAAATCAATGGATGCCCCCCCATATTTGTTTTAGTCTATAATACAACAAAGTCAGCTGGGTAGTTCCAAGATTCAACTGAAATAATCAGGTCTTCAATAACCCCTTCTGGTTTGATTGTGGAACGGTCAGCTAATTCTAAGATAGTTGGCGCCTCTCTAATTAAGTTTTTCAGCTGTAATAATTGTGTAGTTTCAAGGGCCATAATATTTATAGCAGCACCTAAGTCTACCAGGACTCGCGAAACAATAGTTTTTCCAACTTGTACTGTGACCGTAGGATGACCGAGATCACCATATTTTATAGGAGGGATTTTTCCTGACATTAAAGCAGCTATATCACCCATCACATGAACTGTGAGGGGATCTTTAGCTTTCCTACCAGGTTTCTTGATGCAAATGTCTCAGATGGTTCTGAGTGCTTGCAGAAGTGGAATTTTAACATACAGATTTTGTAATACCCCTAGAAGATTAAAGGCAGGCGACTCAGGTGTCTTAGTGAGAGCTAAACGCTCAAGGAATGGTGGCTCTGTTGTTTCAGCAGTTTTATTAAAGGATGGCTTGATTGTTTCAACACCCTTATTGGATGATTTATCCTTTTCTATCTCTTCTTTGTCAGAGTCAGAAGAAGTAATATCATCAATAATAGGCTCGAATATTCTCCCAGACCACAAATGGATATCATTACACTGTAGAGGGAGAACAGGAGATATAAGCTGGTTCTGAATATCGATAACTTACACAACTTTATTATTATTAGGATTAGGGTTTGTTTGTACAGGTAGCTGGGGCCTAATTGTCTGATTATTTGGTGGAGCACCTGATGGTAGAGAGAGGGCTTGCTGATACTAAGGAAATTGGTTTGGAAATGGCATTTGCTGAGCTCTCCAGTTTGGGTTCCATTGATTAAAATAAGGTTGTTATGGGGGCCAAGGAGTCCACATTGTAGGATCTACAAAGGGAGGGTTTGTTTGTTGCATGGGTGGGAAATTCATTTGGTTAAAAGGTGGATACTACCTTTGATTGAAGGGCGGGTAATTTGCTTAACTAAAAGAAGGATAATTATTCCAATGATTAAATGGCATGCTAGAGTTCGTACCTTGTCCTCATGGTTGCCACTACCTCCTCTGTGTCAGCAAATAAATTGCTTCAGCTTCCTCCTCAGTTGGTTGTAAGGTTGCTTTTATTCCTGGTAAAGAGGGACACTGCTGAGTTTCATGATCCTTCTCGTAAATGGTACAAATTGGTACCTTGTCCAATGGGCATTCCCTTAGTGGATGTTTTTCTCTGCATTTAGGGAAGAAAATGGCCAGAGCATCTTCTGCCTCTGCCTGCTTATTTTTAACCTGCAAGGTATCAATCTGTGAAGCAAAAGAGCTTAACATTTCAGTTTTAAATTCTTCAAGTAGATTACCTATTTCGGCTCTTGTTGCTCCCCCACTAACTGATTTCTAGACTCTTGAATATGTATTGTCCCTACTTTTTGATCTATTAGCAACTCCTCTTGAGCATCTCTTACAGAGGTTAACAATTTCATCATATGATTCCTTGGATATATCCCCTTTACCAAGCATATTTAACATGTCTAAACAATCATCTCATACCCCTTTCAACAATATTGTCTTAAGAATATCCTTACTTACATTAGGGTGATTGGATCTCTGCAAATTATATTGTAATCTCTGCACGAAATCCTCCAAATTTTCATCCTCCTTATGAACCATATTGAATAGTTCCTCTTTTTTTCTCTTGTCCGGTAATAATCTTGATATTTGGCCAGAAACTTCTCCTTCATCTGCTCCCATGTTGTGATCACATGACCTCCCAGGCTCATGAACCATCTTAGTGCATTTCCTTTTAATGTAGCTGGAAATAGCTTCAACTTTTGAGGATTAGTAACATAATCATAACTTCTACACAATATATCAAACTTAAAAAAGAAATTCATCAGGGTCTTCAGATGATAAACCATGGAAGTTAGGTAAGGCTAAGAGTGGGATGTTATTCATAGGAGTTTCCCCTCTGGGGAGGTCCTCAATAGGGAATTCCAAGGTGGAGAGAGAATTCGCACCCCTTCCTTCTCCTCTTCCACATCCCCCACCAAAGAGCCCTTCATTGTTTCCATCCATTGGTTGTTCCCTTGTTGCACTTGCCCGGTCTTCAGGACTTTCCGTTGGACCTTCAATGTCCTGAACTGGTTCCTCAACTTCTATTGGCTCCTCAATATCTTATATTGGTTCTTCAATGTCCTCTACTGGCTCCTTAGTATGTTCTACTGTCTCTTCAACCCTTTGAAGCCCCACTACTTCCTCTATTTTGTAGTTCGTCTGGAGAGAGTGCAGAGTCTGTGGCCTCCGGGAGCTTAACCTCTGAGAAGTTTCGGCTTTCTAAATAATCTCCTCAGTAAAAGTTTTCTTTCCTCCTCCTCCTTTGCCCTTGCCACATGTAGGATCAATTTTCTTGCGTCCTCTCATGCATCCTGTATATCTAAAAGAAAGTCATTAATGCTTTTAAAATCTATGATTGCCTTCCCCGACAACAGCGCCAAAATGTTGGTCACTTTAATTACGTATTAATGTAAACAATCCAGTGCTACATAAATTTTCAACCCAGGGAAGTCTATTTATTTCAAAGGCAACTACGTACTATATGTACTTGATCTTAAAAGCAATAAAAGTTGTAGTAAAAACAAATCACACCTCGCTTTAGACAAACTGAAGCTCCACTCTGTGTTACAACAAATACACTCTATTACAGATAGCTACCAAAGAATGCTTAATTTCATTCAAGGAGTAATCTAATGGAAAAGAAATAATCTGCAAAGGAAAGCACTGGCTATGTTATAACAGAGAACAAGACCCTATTCCCAGAGTAGGGATCTTCAACACCTATTTCTGATTATCAAGCTTTCCAACTCACTCTGTAAACTCAATCACCAATGAAACACTCATGAATTGACTATGGATAAACTTTAAACGATGTCACAATCAATTGGAAAGAAAACAGAGTTCAACAAAAGTGTATAAACAATATTCATTAAACAGTAATGTTAACAAGGTATGGATAAAAGACACACTTAACGCACTGCAAAAATATAATGGGTGAATCTTGTGATGAAGGTGGGCCTTGTCCTTCTCACAAGATTCTCCAAGAGACAAGAACTATAAAAAGATGTTCAAAACGAAATTTTATTCATCCATCAATATGTCATATTACAAAAAGGATTCTAGTCTTGTTCCTTAAACTAAGCCTTCCCCACAGTCTGTTCATTTCCCCCTTCTAATGTAGATGTCTCCTCTTTATAAAGAGGAGACATCTATTACAATAGATTTACATTGTAAGTTCTATTTTAACCCGATATACAAAAATAGGGAAATTAGTTTCCCATCAACAAAATGCTGTTACAGTAATGTTGTCTTTGGATCACGGTCGTTACATCCAATGTAGCAGCTCCTTCGGTGATCATTTTGGTTCCTCTGTTGTTGTCAAATTTAGAATGCAAATCACAATTGTTTCAGCGTTGAGATTTGCGTGTCGTTCTTACTATTTCAGCAACTGCAAAAATAGTCTTGCAAACTCCAAGCAGTTTCAACAACGTGGACTGCACAGCATTCTTTAACTGTTCAACAACTAACAATTCAATGATTAACTATGAAGATAGCGTGATTATATGTAAAATAATTAAACGTATAGTGATGAGAAGAAACATTGTGTACCTTTGGAATAATTGGGTTAAAACAATAATAAGGACTTTAAATATAGGTTGAAAAGGATGACATCATAGAAAAATGTATGGTCAAAAAGGGACAATATGAGGTCCTAACAATGTGCATAATTTTGCTTCATTCATTTTTCATATGATGTATAAGTTAACATGGATATTCCACTAGATAGTTCATCACAATAGATCTATTACAATAAAATGAAACCTATAATATGAAGGATTAATTCCTTTTGATTCCAAATATGTTATTACTGATTTTATTATATGCATGCAATAGATAAACACAAAAAATAGAGAACAATAAAATAAAGACACACACCAATCACAATGAACACCAACATATGCTTTGGGAAACCCTTTTAGGAGAAAACCTAGTTGGAAGGTGAGGTTTCTATGCTCTATTTTCCATTGAATGAAAATAATAAAAATAAAAAGAGAAGGCACTTTCTATGGAGTTACTTATGACCTTTGGCCCGTGGGCTATTATAGAACACAAACCCCCTCTATTCTACTCTCTTTCTCTCTATCCACTTCTAGTTACTATACTTTATTATGGAACCAAATGAAAGTCAATAGAATGGAACCCATTTTCCTCCTAATGGATGACTTATGACACAACTAGCCAACTAGGGGTTAAGTTTGACTCCTTCATATTAGAAATACTGAGAGGGGACTGAATAAGTATTTATTGTTGAAACAATTTTTACTCAATTTTTACTTTTATTTGCAATGTCAACTGATATGTAATTTGAATAGTAGCAATTATAGTAGATCTACACATAAGAATATAATCATAAAGCATGTGAACCATAAGAATGTAACACATCAACACATCATTACATAGGAACACCAGATATTAGGTGGAAAACCCAACTGGGAAAAACCATCGTTGTTGTTATCTCTATCTTCTTCTTATTATCATAAAGAAACTATTCTATTACATCTTGCACTGGCATAGACTCTTACTAGTGCATAGGCTCCTACTCTCTGGAGGCTACCACCTCCTCTTATTTCTCCAACTACCAATGCAAGGAAGCCACCACTCCCTAATCAAATTATCCAACCACCACCAGAAGGAATCCACCACTCCCTCATCGAAGGCTCCAACCCTCAAATCCTTGTGGACCATGTTTCAAAATATTTGACACAGGATCCATCTGACTTAAACACAAATCCTATAGGCCATGTTTCATCCAATTTTCAAATTAGACCCACATGAAACATTCTTCTCAATCACTGAATACAATTTTGATCGATAACTAAAAATATACCTGACCTTTGCACAACTAACAACAAAAAATATCTCTGCAATAACATGTTGTAGAGGCTACAACCACCCTCCAAAATTTTTCCTTAGCTTCGTTTTGGAGCCTCCCTACCAACTTTTCACAACAACTTGTCTTGCTTCATCAAGTACACAAGGTTCAGTGTTTTCCTTGCACTAAGGCAACTTATCGATCACAGCTTGATGCATTCCCGTCACAATCTGATCACCTTGACTTGTCCCAGCTACAGGCTAAGCATCTCCCCCAAGAAATTACACAATTTTGGAGGGAAACCAACCTTCCCTCCAAAAATTGTACAATCCTAACTGGCAACCTGTTGGGCTCTAGAATTGCATAATTCTGGGAGTCAACCCTCACAATGAAAATTCTGCAATTTTCCCCAGCAGGGCTGTTCAGCCTAGAATTTGAGCAAATTTGGGTAGCAATCAGCTTCTATGCCCATAAATTGCACAAATCTCTTTGGAAGCTAGCCCAACTCCTAGCAAGAAATGTGTATTTTCTCCCAGCAGTTGACCAACCTCTTGCATGTGCAGCTGAGTTGACCGATTCCCTCCGAGACCGAGAAAAATAGACTTGTATGCATGATATGCTTCTCCCAAGGCAACATGCAAAGGCATCCCTTGTTCCAGGAATCTATTTTTGGTAGTTGGAGGTTACATGCAAGGATCATTTCAGAAACCTCCCACCAAGTGTCGCTTTCCCTAGATTTGTGGCATGTCGTCACAACCTCGATGTTATCAAAACTCATCAACCGAACAACACAGAGCTCATTCCTCACGTCCACCTTGCAGCTTTGACATCCCACATCACATCTAAGAGCTATCGGCACATTCAGCTCAGCTGTTTTGGGGTAAGCCCACTTCCCATGTCTTATGTTGCATTTCTAGCACTTTTTGTGTTTCGCTTTGTATGGACATTGTCTATGTAATTCCAGTGAGTTCTTGCTATCATTTTAATACATATTAGCTTGTACTAGCACCATTTCATTTTTTGTTGCTATCTCACTATTGTCACATGCGTGAAACTGTTTTTCACGAATGGTCGCCAATTCGGTGACTCGCCTCACCTACATGCATGTTGTTACATTTTTTGAATCTATCATTCACCGTTTTCATGCATGATCATTCACTTATGCTTACACTCAGTATCACCATGCATTCACATTCACATTCACGTTCATTTGCCTGTTGGTGAGTTTGGGCAACCTCGGCCTAGACTTTGCCTTCACTAAGATAGCATTGCACAATCCAGGGAAGGAAGGCTCTGTCTTCCTCTCCATAAATGTGCATTTCTTCCTAGGCATTGTCCTCCAAGAACATTTTGTGCGTTTCTAAGGAACAGTGACTATTGGCCCAAAAAATTGCACAATGAAGTCACTGAGCCTCCAGCCATTACCAGCTAAGATTGCACATTGTGCAGTTCCAGCAGTCAGGAGCCAAACTGGACTGGGCATTGTGCAATTTTAACAGTGATTTAGTCTCCCAGTAGCCCAAACTATGCTTTGTGCTATCTTGGTAGTTAATCTCTTGACCTCCTGGCTAAAATTGTGCAACCTTCATGATCAGTCACACAGGTATGTTGCAAGTTAGTTCTCAAGTTCATTTTGGTTTTCGACTGACAAATTTCTTTCCATGAGTGTTACCATGTCTCCAGGTATTTTAGGTGTTCATCTTCCTCTCATCAATATAGGCACAATGGTTTCCAGGAGAGCAGAGATGAAGACACCGTTCATAGCACACTTGGAGATGCAATCAATCAAGTGTCTATGAACTTTCCTACCCATGGAGACATCAAGTTGTTTCTAGACAAGGACATCAAGGTATAACAACAACAACATCATAGTGAGAAGCATCATAAGGAGCAGCTAAAGGAAGCATACCGAATGCAACGAATGCAAGAGGAAGGTTGTTGACAACACAAAGGCATAACAAAGTTGCAAGCTCAAGCAAATCCACTGATGATGAAAGAAACTTTGGAGACTCAGGTTATGAGGTGATGGTGCGACATGAAGATCACACGAAGACAGAGAATGGAACAAAGAAGGAGTTTCATGTGCTGAAGAAATAACTCAAGGAAGAACATGAAGTTGCATAGACAGACGAATGAGTTGCAGCAGGAACAGGAACAACAAGGGGCACAACATGCACTCACAGATGAAACTGCACTCGTACAAGTTATAGATTTATCCCAGCAACTGGCATGGAGAAAACATGGTGAGAATTGTTGTTGATCACATGCAAGGGATACAAAAACATGCATGTCATTGTGCGCACACATGCGATCTAACCCATTCAACACACTCACCAAGGCAAAGACAAGAAGCAAGTCCGATTGGAGCTGAACATGTAGTTGACAGTTGATGTGCATGACCACCAACACACACTAGAATATCAACACCGACACTATGCATAAGTGTGTTGTCGATCCATCTGCACCCAAAGACCATGCGCATGCTAGTAGATGAGTCGGATGGAGGAACCATACCAATGCACCCAAATGAACTGAAGGCAAGAGTTCACTTCAACAACAGGTCAAAATGGAGTGCATGCACCCCATCACAGACAACCAATATTGGCATCAACTCACCACCTTCTCCATCACAAGCATGTCAAAGAGTTGGTCTCATTATAGTAGACTGAGTGTCAATGATATCTTACTTGGCTTGCTCAAGCCATGTTGTCTCACATGAGTACATGTGCATTATAATGTATGTCTTTTCAAGTGTAAGTAAAGTGTCGATAGTTGGATGTAACAGTCGTATAGTAGATGAAGAGTCATGAGGGTAGTTGAACTGTCACAAAGGGGAATGGCAAGGGTCACCCCACCCTTTGCTATAAATAGTCACTTATAACTCACTGTATAGGCTTTTGGTCAGCCAAGCTTCTGATAAGACTATCTTGGAGAGAGCTTGGATAGTATTGTAATGCGCCTTGGATTCTCCACTACACGGAGCTAGTACATCTCTTTGGAGGAGAAGGTGGATGTGGCTGTAATGTTCCACTATTGGATCTAGTGGTTGGACATGGATGTATTTTATGACTGGAACTTACATTTATTTACATAATAAGAGCTAGCACGTTTCATGCATATGTTGTATTGTATTCCAACTACCTTGTTTATTCTAAATAGCATATGTATTTTCTTTCTTATGCATCCATGTGTGGACTATTCTGTACGAGTATCTATGAATCTTTCTTAAATGTGTTGTTGGTTTAACCATCACTTTGGATTGCCATCTAACTTGCTTTCCAGCTTGTGATGCATCTTCGCTCGTGTCTTCCCTTCCCATTCGAGTACTATTACATGTTGCCAAGGGGAGCACTCATCTCAACCCCCATGTGTTAGAACCTCTCATGCACCTTCCTTGACTCACTACAACTATCACACCCTTGCTATCAATAGAGTCATCTTACTTGCCTCTATGCGAAATCAAGATCAAGGCATTACCATATGACCCATTGTTGGGACTCCTAAACCAAATGGTCTGAGGTCTAATTGGGACTTCTTACGGGGGATATCCCCTTGCATGTTGGTAGGTCTAGCATTGTCAACATAACCAAATCAGGTATTGATATGCCATAGTTGCATACATAAAAATTCAATTGATTTAAAGTCTCCACTCATATCATTAATACTCAAGCCCACTAATATATAAATTCCCATGAACTATGAACAACATATATCCACAAAAATCCCTCTCACTTAGCCAATGCCAAACCTTAATCTAACAACATCAAAATCCTGACAATTAGCAACATTTATTGACCTTCTATCACTTTAGCCAACACTTTGAATTCACTAAAACCCAAATATTACATTACCTCACCAAGACAATACATCTACAAAACCCTAATGACAATACACTCATAGCAATGAACTTTCACCATACAAGACATAACATCAACATGGAAATATTCAACATGTAAGATAACAAGATTCCAAGCCTTTGCAGTATGCACCAATTCATCATCACAACATATACTTTACAATTTCATTGTTAAAAACCTAGTAGCATACATATAAAGAAGCTATAGTTACCAACATCCATACTATCACAAAGCCCTCACTCATCATCAATTCTTGTAACACATTAGTTAGCATCATCTGTAACAATTCTGCCATCAAGCTTGGGTTAGCATGTTGAAATCTCAACCTCAATCACAACACCAAGCAGCATACATCATAATAACTCAATACATCTCAATTAACAAGACATGTAACCATACGAAATTACCCCTACAATAAGCACTTTAGCATGCAAACCGTGCAGCATCTCTTTCACAACTACTAGATGGAAACAATCTCTATGCTCTAGCATAACCCAGAATAACTATACTCTATCTTTGCCTTCAATCCTACTGCTAGATGAAAACTTATCAAACAACAACCTTAGGACTTGGTGATCACAAGCTCAATGAATTCATAAGAAAGAAATTATAACCAAAACAAACTTCTTCCCAAAGCACTAATCTTTGTGCACAACAATTTCTAAGAGACAATACACTGCCAAACCTCTTCCACTACAGACTCTTCTCCAATACAACAATAGAAAATAAACATACAAGGCCATCAATCATACAAGGGAAGATCAATGTATTTATTTAAGTGTGTAGATCGATCAAATGTTTTCTAATCCCTCCAAATATTCAAGACAGTCTCAATATAAATAACCTTTGTCCTTACTCTACCTCAAAACCATGTATCAACTTAGTGCATTCACTATGTAAAACTAGTTAATGTTATTTATGTGAATTTTGGCATGTCTTAGGGATAATTTTTGAATGTAATTTCAACGATAAATGACCAATGCATGGATTTACCAAACTATCTATACTCTTATATTCTTACCTCATAAAACCTTTAGCTGAGCTCCAAATTAATACCAATTGTCATATGTGTTACCATAAATCCATACAAATTGATTATGTAAACTACAAGATATATTCTAAGTGGGACCATCCTTCAAATATAGTTTTTTTCATTGATCCAAAACAAAAGAGTGAATAAAATACATTGGATTTGTAGATTTCAAATCAGAACATACACAACTTTGAAAAATTGTGCACTGGTGAGGTGAGAGCAATTCACAATTACTAATATATGGTGCGCATAGACTAAGTGTAATGTTGGCATTATGATACAAATTTTTTCCTTGATAGCAACTCACATAGATAATATTTCATAATGCAACAGGTTAACAACAAATAATTATAGATTAGACTCCAGAGATTGAAGAAAGAGAGGTATGTGCTAGTTCACTTTGTCCAAGTAGCGTATACACGCGGCTGCACAGAAAAAAAGGAGCATATACATATACATGCACTGTCACAAGAGGAAAAGCGTGCACAGGTTGGAAAAACAAGGAAATTCAAGAGAAAAGAATACCATGGATACTAAGTGGTTTTGGTTCTGTAAATGTCATGATCTGGGTATGGCTGAAGTCTAGAATAGCTGCGAAGTTTTAAATTTGTATTTGAAGATCTCTATGCTAGTTCGCTTTGGTAAAAGCACCTGTACACATGAGTTCAGGGCATCAAAGTAGCATACACATTATAGAATATGATATTTGGAGTTGCAATTGGTTCTGTTTGTTGTTGCAGAGTTCTAGTAACTTTGTTCTAGTGATAGTGTTATGAATGTTCAGATTGATTGATTGTGATTTTCTTTAGTGATGATGGGTTGTCCAGTATGAAAATTGGATGAAACGAGGCCTTCAGATTGTGGTGTTGTGTTCAAGGAGTATCCAGTCTGAAAATTAATGAAACATGGTCCCTTGAGGAAGAGACAAGGTCGTAGCCTTTTGTAGGTTGGTGCCTACGTACTAGTAAACATATCAGCTAGTACAAGAGCCAAGGGGTTGGATCTCCCTTCTAGTAGCAGCTAGAAAACAAGTGAAGGTTGGAGTCTTCTGTACATTGACGCATATGTACTAGTAAACAGATCGGATAGTACAAGAGCCAGGGGGTTGGAGCTCCCTTCCAGTAGCAGTTGGAAAGCAAGTAAAGGTTGGAGCCTTCTGTACGCTGGCACCTACGTACTAGTAAACGGATTAGCTAGTACAATATATAGGGGGTTAAAGATCCCTTCTGGTAGAAGCTAGAAAATGAGAGAAGGTTGTAGCTTTTTGCAGGTGGGTGCCTATGTATTGGTATGAGTCCACACCAATACAAGATTTTAAATAGGTTTTTCTTATATTAAAAGAAGACAGAGCTGACAACAGCAGGTGGTTTTTGTCCCACATTGGGTTTCCACCTTAAATATTGGTGTTCATGTGTGTTTCTTATGTGTGATGGTTTATTCTATTATTACTACACATGGTTACTATTTATATGGTTAATAAAGTACTAATGCACTGATGAAAGACTAACATATAATGAATTAACTGAATCATAAGTTTACTAGATATACGTTGGTTTCCTTAAAGATAGTTGTGTGTACATGAAAGTTATCTTCATTGAAATAGAGTATATAAATCTGATTAGAAAAGAAAAAGTTATTGATTTGATAATATCGATTCACCCCCCACCCCTCTCAGTATTATTCCCAACAATTGGTATCGGAGCAGGTCCTTTGGCAAAAGCTTGATCGCTTGAAGGAGATCCATAGAAACAATGGGAAAGAAGCTAAAGAAGAAAGTGCATTAGAAAAAGAAGACATCTCAAAGCAACAATGACAATAGGAGAGACAATTGGCCATCAGGTGGAAGCAAGTATTCAGATTCAAAATCACCTCAGATTGAAGATGAACAAGAAAAAGAAGTATCAGGTACAATTTTTTGGTCCTCTGGTGATACTTTTCTCTTTTCATGCAATGTTGAAGACGTTGAAAGTAATAGTGAAGGAAATATAGGGTAGAAGTTAAAAGACTCATAGACAAAATTAGAGATCATAAAGATCTATTTAAAAAAAGGGAGTATTCCTTCAAGGAAGAAGGTACCAGATTAAAAACTCAGTTGGAGGAAGGAAACAAGGTAAGGAAGCAATACAAGGAAAAGGAATATTAACGTCAAAGCTGCAGGATGAAGTGACATCATTAAGAAATGAAGTACATGAAAACAGTACAACAATCAAGAGACTTAAAGATAGATCCAGTTACTATGAAAGTCTTGAAGCTAAGATCCTCTCTCTAAAAGAAGATCTTGAAAATTCAGATAAGAAAAATGAACAACTACCTCAAGTAGATGAAGAACAAGAAAATGAGATTCTCAAATTAAGGCAACAAGTGGAAGAAGGAAGAAACGCTGAAGAAATCAAGAAGGAGAAATATCTGGAAAAGGAAGAGCAATATTAGGTTGAGGTAAATATCCTAAAAGGTAAATTAGAAGGAAAGGATAAACTATTACGATTTCAAGATAGTACTAAGATTTTGGATAATATTCTTAGTAGTCAAAGGTCTCCTACCATCAAAACTGGTCTTGGTTTTCATGAAACTGTTGAAGGTGAATCTAGCTAAAAAGACGAGGCAAGGAACTCTAATGCAAAATCTGAAAATCTCAACAAGGAGATAAGAGGTCAACCCCATCAACAACCAAGGAAAGAAAGTCTTCAAATAAAATCATTTACTCCTAACTATGAAAGCGATAGTCGGTTATTTCATCTGATGAATAATGTTGAATGTTTTGTATGTCATAATTTTGGACATGTTGTAGCCAGATGCAGAAGTAGAATGGTTCAAGCCAATAAATGTCTCATAGAAAGATCATCAGCCTCCAGGTACTTTAAGGCATACTTTTTTTATTGCAAAATGTTTGGTCACAAATCCATTGACTGCTATAGAGGGAATATAAAACATATAAGATGTTATGCTTGTAACAAGTTTGGGAATATAGCAAAAGAGTGTAGGAGCAAATTTTGGCCAACATACCAAAAGGAGAAACATCATCACACTCCGAGGTATGGAAGAAGAAGGAAGTACAGTTAGAAGGATGTAGCATAGCTCAGTTTACAGACATAATAGACGCAGGGGAGATGAAAGTGTAAAACTTCAGTATTCCAATTCTAATATGTAGTTATTATGAAGAGAAGTCGCATATATATGCAAGTTAGAAGCTGCACAATCATGTATATGGTGTTTTGAAGAAAAAGAAGTGGGACAGACTCAGGAAAAGGGGTCCGATATAGTTCAGTCAATTATCAATTATCTATTCTATTCTGACTGATGATGGTTACAGTCTGTTGATGATATGTGGAAGTGTTTTTGGCCCTCACAAGTTGTTAATAAGTTGATAAATAATTGGTTGATGATGATGCCTTAATGATTCTTACTAACAAATTCAATGATCATATCTGATAGTGAACAGTTGGCATAGGTTCAGGGGGAGCATATGTTTCTAATAATGCATTGTTGGCATTATATTAGAAGTCCTTGGTACATAATGATACTTATATTGCTTGATCCACATAGTTGTTTGATTCAGGTGACTCTTTTGATGATGGACATATACAGGCTATTGATCTTTATGGTACTAATAGATACTTATGGTGCAGATCATATATGGTATATGATAGTTGCTAATGACTATCATGGTCTTGTTTGGATCATTGGTACTTGTTATAAATGTCATGTATATCATTTGATGTAAAGGTCATGTAAATACCTAATTTGTAACCCCACTATGCATGGGAAGGATGATGTAATTATTGATATTTCAGTCATGTATAAACATTTGGTGTATCCCCACTTGGTTGGGTGATTGATGTATGTATGAGTCATTGGTATTAGGGAATTCATAGTCACTTAGTTGAGTTATAGAGTCATTTTATTCTTTTGAAAAATATCTTTGTAGACTCTGCATGGGCTCAAGGGGAGCATGGACATCATAGTGCATCTCGAAGGGGGAGAATATCTTGGTCCACCCTTTGCCCTTGATGTAAAAGGTGGAGAGTATCTTGGTGTTCTGGTTGCCATCAAGTCCAAAGGGGAAGATTGTTGGCATTATGATATAGGTGTTGTCATTGATGGCAACTCACATAGATGACAGTTCATAGTGCAATAGGTTAACAATAAAGGATTACAGATCAGACTCCAAATATTGAAGAAAGAGGTATACGATAGTTCACTTTGTCCAAGTAGCGTATACACATGGGCACACTGAAAAAAAGGTGTGTATACGTATACACACACTCTCACAAGAGGAAAAGTACGTACAAGTTTGAAAAACAAGGAAATTCAAGAGCAAAGAATACCAGGGGTCAATACCATGGTATTAGCCCACAATATGGAACGGAGTAATGACTATTTGATCCCGCCCAAGAATACCATGGATACTAAGTGGTTTTGGTCTGAGGTATTTATAAAGGAACTAAGTATATAAGGAGGAGAAGATCAAAGGGCTAGATGTGTGCATGTATTGAATATCTTATGAAGAGTTAGATCAAATATGTAGGTCATGGGTTTCTGATGCTTTGCTTGATCTGAATTAAGGATGCACCTAAGTGGTTGATGATGGATGATGGATCGGGATCATAAGGCCCGAAATGAATTATCATTATGTGGTTTGATCATGGATAATCCAGATCTGAATACTAACGCATGTTTTATTCTATAAATGTTATGATTTGGGTATGGCTAAAGTCTAGAATAGATGTGAAGTTTTAAATTAGTATTTGCAGATATATACATTGGTTCACTTAGGTAAAAGCACGTGTACATGCCGGTTCGGCACATCAAAGTAGCATGCACATTATGAAATATGATATTTGAAGTATCAGTTGGTTCTGGTTGTTGTTGCAGAGTTCTAGGTTCTGCTCTGTGTTCTGGTGACTATGTTCTAGTTATAGTGTTATAGATGTTCAAATTGATTAATTGTGATTTTCTTCAGCGATGATGGGTTTTCAGTAATTGGTTGTATTGCAGTGGTGATTTATTTTGAGCTTCAATGTTGCTAATGGGTCTAGTATGAAAATTGGATGAAATGAGGCCTTCAGATTATGGTGTTGTGTTCCAGGAGTATCTAGTCTGAAAATTAATGAAGCATGGCCCCTAGAGGAAGAGAGAAGGTCATAGCCTTATATAGGGTGACGCCTACGTACTGGTAATCATATCAGCTAGTACAAGAGCCAAGGGGTTGGAGCTCCCTTCCAGTAGCAGTTGGAAAATGAGTGAAGGTGGGAGCCTTCTGTAGTTTGGCACCTACGTACTAGTAAACAGATTGACTATTTCAAGAGCCAGGGGTTGGAGCTCCTTTCTACTAGTAGCTATAAAACGAGTGAAGGTTGGAGCCTTTTGTAGGCTGGTGCCTATGTAGTAGTAAACGGATTGGCTAGTACAAAACCAGGGGATTGGAGCTCCCTTCCAGTAGCAGTTGGAAAATGAGTGAATGTTGGAGCCTTCTATAGGCCGGTGCCTACGTACTAGGAAATGGATCGACTAGTACAAGAGCTAGGGGGTCGGAGCTCCCTTCCAGTAGAATATGGAGAATGAGAGAAGGTTGTAGCCTTCTGTAGGTAGGTTCCTGCATACTAGTATGACTCTTCACAAGTACAAGATTGTAAACAAGTTTTTCTTATATTAAAATAAGACAGAGATGACAACAGTAGGTAGTTTTTGTCTTGCATTGGGTTTCCACTTTAAATATTGGTGTTCATATGTGGTGCTTATCTATGATGGTTTATTCTATAATTATTTCACATGTTTAGTGTTTATATGGTTAAAAATTACTGATGCACTGATGGAATATTAACGTATGATGAATTAACTGAATCATAAGTTCACTAGATATACATTGGTTGCTTTAAAGACAGTTGCGTGTACACATGAGTTACCTTAATTGAAGTAGCATATATAAATCTTATTAGAAAAGAAAAAGTTATTGATTTGATAAACACTGATTCCTCCCCCCCCCCCCCCTCCAGTATTATTCTCAACATGTAATCGATCCAAAAAATTCAAGATATTCTAAGAAATTCTTATCAAGAATCAAACCATCATATATCTATAGTTTTAGATCACTCAATGCTTGACTAGATCTAACCCTTAAACCCTAATGCAATCACATATTCCAAAACATAACTCATGTATAATGCACAAACTAGCTGATCTAACTCCTTTCCTATTTATAGTTTTTCTTCTGTAAAATCACCATAGGAAAATCCATGGATTTTTCATATATTTTGTTGATAGATTTTTTTTTGGGTTGAATAGACATTAGACATCCTCACACACATGAATTCCTTGGGTAGTTCAATGGTTTTGCCCATGGTTTTTAAATTTTTTCACCTACAGGCATGTCATGCGTATAAGATTGGCTCCCAGAGACAATTTTCATGAGCACAATATGGGTAACCTAGAGAAGATATAGTAATGTCACATTGTGCATAACTGTCTCCCAACAAAGATAGTCAAACTTGAAGAAAATATTAGATCTTTTGCCTAGAAATTTTCCAGACTTCTACATCACCTTTCTAGGCACCTCTGGAGCCTCTCCAACCTATTGCAATGCCTCTGAAACCATCAATGCATAATCATAATACAACACCTAGCCAGGAACCTCTGCATCTTCCTGTAACTTTATTGCCAATCACCAAGAGTGTGATATGATCATGATATAGGTTGACATCAAGGCCAACAAACTAGCCATAATTCCAACACTTCATCTCTTAATTAGAGTTACAAATTTTACCCTTCTATAATATTATTCTTATCTCCCATGTGGATAGCCCCATTTTCATGAATAATGGGGATTGACATGGTGTCTTCTTAAATTATGATGACCAATCATGATAGGTCAACTTATGGGAGAAATAAATTTTCATTTTAAGACTGAAATATGAATGACATCATTATTGAATTGTTAGAAAGGTCTTTGAGTGTATAATAATGCCATTAAGTCCCAAACTTATGTGGAAAAAATTTCCCCAAAAAATAGTCATTTAATATCTTAAACTAGCTTCAAATGGTTTTAGAACACAATTATCCTAGGTGGGTCCAAGTAACAAAACTGCTCCAATAAGCTCATTCTTCCAATATTTCCACTATAAAGGTATTAATATGGATGAAAAACAATATGATGATCAAATTCATATCATACCTCCGCATCAAAATATTTATTGAATGAGGCGAGGAAATTCTTCCTCTCCCTAAAGTACCATTTAGCCTTTCTTGGAAGATGTCCTTTCAACCCAATCTGTTAAAGGTCATGTTGCCTTTGTCTTGTATTTATGGACCTCTTTTGTAAATTTGTATCTTCTGATAACTCTACTTGAGCTCTTGGAGCTATGTCCTCTATAGAAGGTAGGAATTTCTCCTTGTCCTAATCCAACATGGAAGGCTCATAGAGTTTGATATTTTCTACATTCACCATTGATTAAATGTGCATGTATAGGGGTAGAGTGAGTATGTAGGCATTTTCTCCCACCTTTTCTAGTATATCAAAAAGACCATATCACAAAGCCTTGATTTTATTACTAAGTCTGTGTAGCCCCTCCTTGTACAACTGTAACCATACTCTATCTCCATCACTAAATGAACTCTGAGTCCTTTTTTGATCATGCATGACCTCGTATTTCTCTTGTGACCCTTTCAACAACTCATATACTAGAAAATTAATTTGCCTAATATTCTCAACAAATTTTCCTCCTCTTCAAGAATCCCCTACGATGTCCCCCCAGTCCTTATTGTACATATACTGCATCCGAAGGTGAAAGGGGTAGATATCCAAAATAGGTCTCAAATGCTAACTTTCAAGTTAAATTGCAGACTACTCTATTGTAGGAGTGTTGTATATATGATATTTGCATCCTAAGTCTTAAGATGCTTTTGATTACAACTCTTCAAAATTTGTACTTAATTCCTATTGACAACTTCTGTTTTCTAATCTATTTGTGGATGTAATATTGTAGAGCTCTTCAATTATGTGTCCATCTTTTCCCACAATGTAGTACAAACTGAACTAAGAAATTTGTTGTCCTTGTATGGAACAATGCTCCTTGGTATCCCAAAATGTACCTAGACTTGTTCAATGAATAATTTTGATACTTCTTGCACCTTAATGGTCTTTTTAGAAGGCATGATCATGAACATATTGCTTAACATATCAACTACCATGAATAGGTAGTCATGTCCCTTCTTGGTTGTTGGTAAACCTCTCACAAAGTCCATGGAAATGCTTTCCCAAGGATGACTGGGTGTAGATAAGGTATGGTATACACCCTATTTATTATTATTGGAATTTCTCCTACAACAAAGTATACATCATCTAATGAATCTAGATACATCTTCTTGCATCCTAGGTGAGCAAACATACCTCTGCAAATTGGAAACTATCTTTCCAACATCAAAATTCACACAACCTTTGAGGTGTGAGCCTCTTTATTCAACTACAGTTTCTTACTTCTACAAATGCATAGCTTGTCCAACCTATAGAGTAACCATTTCTAGAGATGATAGTCAATTGTGTTGTCACCATTTTCCACACGGTTCTAGCCATGTAGTTGTTGTTACACATCTCTAAAGTCCTCAAACTATAGAGTAACCATTTCTAGAGATGATAGTCAATTGTGTTTTCACCATTTTACACATGGTTCTAGCCATGTAGTTGTTGTTACATGTCTCTAAAGTCCTCAAAATATTTATTTTCCTCTTTGTATGCATCCTAGGTGAAAGGCTCCATGTGCACCAATGTTACCAAATCTATGAATTTCGATGTGGGTGACCTTAAAAGCATATCATCCAATTTTTTGTACTTCCCTTCTTGTACTTGATCACTAAATGAATATTTTTTTTAAAACCCCATCTACTTGTACTGTTTGGTCTGTTGTAACTTACTCATGGCCTACGAGTATTGTAGCAACATGTGATTTATGTGGATGGCTATCTCCTTTCATATCAATAATGTTTCCACTTTTTGATAACTTGTACCAAGGAATAAAATTCCTTTTCAAAGGTAGGGTGGTTGAGAACTGAACCATGAAACACTTCAGAATGGTAGCATGCAAGCCTTTCTCCCTGCATCAAGATGTCTCCCATAACATACCCACTCGCATTCACCCCCACTTCAAAGGAACTAATGCTTGATTGATTTTCTTTTGTAAATATTTAAAGGAATTTATTCTAACCCTTCCCCCAATTTTTTTTTTTTAATCACTATTATGGCATGGAGTGGTTCACCTACTATTAAAAATGAGGCTTTAAATTTCCTCAAGTATTATGATCCCCCAACAAAATTCCCGACCTCAGATACATTTGTAGGCGTCAACCACTTCACGACAACCTCCATTTAGGTAGGATTAATCTTGAGCTCCCCTTAATCAATCACATCGCATAAGTATACCAAAGTTTATTGTGAGAACTCACATTTATTGAGTGTTATATGGAAAATTCACTTTTTAGACAAAAATGAACTCCCTAGATCTAGTGGTCTGATCTATAACAATAGAGAGAAAACAAGATATATGTTTTCCTTAGAGAGATTAGAATATGCAAAAGAGACCTACCTAGAATCTGTAGTAAGTCCTCCTCTTCTTCTTGTTTGTAAGATCCAACTCTAGCTCTTCATGCTATAAATGGAACCGGCAACAAAGACTAAAATAAGAAAGGGAACTACAATATCCACATAGAATAATCCAAAATATCTAATCAATGAGTCAACAAGGCATTTAAATACATAATCATCAACGTGACACAAGTATAGGAAAACATAGTGCTTTTTGTATTAATAAATAAAGGAGAGAATTACAACCATATATAGAAGTTAACTTTGTAGATGTCTCCCCAATTGTCTTTTCCTTCCTTGCAACAAAGAAAACCTTCAGACTCAACCCTAATGCATAAATGGATGGACTCTTTAAGCTCAAGGCAACAACATGAGTGCACTAGTAATCTCCAAAAGCCAAACCATACTCTATGGAAGGCAATAAATTTATAGGGTGAAAGTAGTAGTTTAGGATTTACCAATCTAGGCATGATATCCAAATATGAAGGAAGATAAGTTTTGGGGATAAGAGCTAAGACCACTAGAGTAGGATCAAATAGGAACTTGAGATCTATATCCATGATAAATGGTTAAAACAACCTTAAAATCTTATGGAATAAGAAGATTCGAAAATATTTCGAAATTTTCTCGAAATTGTAGAGTCATTGCACCTACAGAGAAGAGAAACTTGTGTTGATCAATGTAGATGCTAAATTATGCAACTTTCAATCATTAGTGGTGGATAGGCATGCAGAGTGTGTTGGGGCTAAAAACATGGTTTTTGAGTTGATTAACCTAGAAACTTAGACTTTTTTTAGAGGTGATGCTTAGGGCTTTACAAAGAGATAATGACAAAGTGTTCAAGGATTTTGATTGGTCCAGTTTTTAGGCCTTTTGAGCAGATGTGACAAAATGACCTATAACATTGATATTTTGTAATAGTTGGTGCTTCTTCAAAGTCTCTAGCAACTACATGAAGTGTGATATGTGGTCCTGCTAGGTTGCACTATAAATCAATATGACATCCAAATAAGCAATAACAAAGGAAACTAAATAAGGGCACAGTGCATCATTCATTGAAATTTGAATGTAGCTAGTGCATTACATAGAACAAATGGTATGAATAACCACTCATAGAAACCTTGTCTGGTTTTGAAGGAAACCCTCTAGGTGTCTTCTTCTCTTATTCAAACCTAGTGATACTATAATTTTTAAATATAAATTTATGAAGTATTTTGGTTGTTGAAAGTTGCCCATCAAATCATCGATCCTAGGTAGGGGGTACCTATTCTTGAGTGTAATTGTTTAACTATTTGTAATAAATGAAAATCTTCCAAGTCTCCATCCTTTTTTGGCATAATTATGATGGGAGACCCACATGTTGAGGTTCTTGGTTGAATAAAACCTTTCTCTAATAGTTGTTGCAATTACTTCCTCACATCACTTGCTTCTAGAATGCACTATCTATACAACCCAATGTTTGGAAATGAGTCCAGCAATAACTAGATTTCATTCTCCACTTCTCTCTTGTGCAGTATCCCTTTATGCTCCTATAAGACTCCATTATATGCATGTAGAAACTCTTAGAGTTGTTTTCTATTCCTTGGTACACCCTTCTAGGGATGCCTTTGTTATTATTGATTCCTCACTAGATTGATTTTGTGTTAGGAACAATAAGCCATATTTCTTACTAGAAATAATCAATTTCTTAGCTTGGTTGGCACTTACCAATGAAATGTTTAAATTTCCCTTGTGTACATTGATGATGAAGGATTTTATGTCCTTATTGAGGTGGTACTAATTGAATATTTGCTTGAATGTTTCATTTGACATGTACATATAGGGACTACCAAACGCAACCCCACATATATCAAGTGGAACTACATCCATTTATACTTCATCAATAAAATTAATAATAATAGAAAATTCAATTTTACATTATTTGGTTACCTTTATCTCTACCTCCTTTTTAACCCATGCTAATAATTATGGTTTAGGATGGTCAAGAACCTCTAGTCCAAGTTTATTGACCAGTCCTACTACTACAAGTTTGACCCGGGAACCAAAGTCAAACAGAGCATCAATCTTTGTCTTTTTTACCTTTACTATTATATTGAATATTTTAGTAATATTCTTCTCTTTCTATCGATGAAGGACATCACTAGTACTTATGGGCAGAAAACCTGACATTTTACATCGACGGATTGACCATATTGTTAGATTTTACTTGCATTATTTGTATTATTAAAAAAAAAAAGCCCTAAATTTCGTTTGATATCTGACAAAGAAAATTATTGTTGAATATTTAACAATATGTTAGTAAGATATCCGACAACAATTGAATGGTCATCAAATATCCCATGAACATTCACATTTTGTCTGATATCTAAAGTTTTACTAGGTCAACTATCTATCTACCAAAATACTGACATTTGATGAAGTAAACAAATTAATAAAAGTCTAATGATGAAACCTTTCCTTCAAATTTTGACATTAAACTAAAATTCATTAGCTGAAAAATACATATAAATATATGGGATGGGTTAGAATTCACTTCCCCACTACATTGAAAATGTGAAATATTTATTTGACAAAAATTAATTAAAAGGGGAGTCACAACCAAAATGCTTTAAGCAGAAGCCCAGGGTCAAGAGCCTTGACGAGTCTTGAAAACAAAGGGAATGAAGGAGGGTAAGGGAGGGTTTGGAACACACATAGACAAGACGATTGTTTCCTATTCTTCCCAACATTATATTAAAAGTGTGTTTGGATTTTCATCTTTCTCATTTTCTATAGTGTTTTGTGAAGGGTTTTCCTTTAGATTCATTGGATTTTCACTGTGGATGTTTATATGCTCATCCACATCTACTGATCTTTATGTTTTAGTACTTACCTACATGTTTTTGAGGTTCGAACTCAATCCTTTGTACTAGAAATCCAACAAGGTTAACATCATAGGGATTAACTTTTAATGGGGTTGCTATGATTTACCTGGAAAGTAATTGTGAGATTTTTAAAAATATTTAACCTTCTTTTTTTATTTTTGATTTGGATTGGTGAATTTGGAAAAAAATCATCAACTTAATTCTCTTTGTAGTCTCACTGCATGAATGGAATTTACTCATATGTGTGGGTGGATGTATGGCTAATATTTTATATGGGAAATTTATATGTTTTAGCAAAGTTGTTCCCTGTACTTGTTATATTGAAAATTTATTTCAGGATTTGAAGTGGTAGAGAAAACACTTGCTTCAAGGTGAGTGCTTGAAATGAGGTTTATATAAGCACTAAATTGTGAACTCCAATCTAGGTGTAGTAGTGGTTTAAGCTTTGTGGTCCTAGAAAACATTTGACATTGGAGCTATGAGAGTGTTAACTCAGTTAAGTGCCAAGGGCAAGTGATGGAATTTGTTGGGCTATATTTGAATTTTTTTCTCAAGGGGAAATGGACCATGACAACATTTTGGGCCAAAAACTAAAACACACACCTAGGAAAACCTTGTTTTGAAAATTTGAATTGTATTTAACTTATACTTTTAATTCTTTAAGTTTATATTGATAGTTACCTTAACTTATATTTTTATTTTATTAATCTTGATAGATAAGGTAAATATTGTAAGTCAAAGTATCTGGTGGTCAATTTAGCCTAGTATGTTAGCCCTCACATGTAGAGAGTAAAATTTGGGGTTTTTTTTTGGCTTTGAACATAGTACAATTTCGACAATTTTGGCATTTTGGATTTCTATTGATAAAACTTGGTAGATTATAGTTCCTATACCCCATGTATCACATATATTTGCAAACAAACATTAGTGATTTGACTTGGTATGTTGATGATATTTTGATTTTAGAGGCCATTTAGGACTTGTTCACATCTCATTGTATTTCCAAACCTGAAATTCATGATAATGAACATTGAATAAGTTGTAGAACTATACTGTGAAATTGAACATTGAAAATCATTTGTAAAATAGTTTCGTCAAATTTTAAATTCATGAATGTTAATATGATTTGTTTATATGTCATGGTTGTTTTGGCATATACGTATTTTCTCTTTCCTTGTTGCATCACATCTCACAATTTTTGAAATCTTTTTACCTACAACACTTTGAGGATCTTAAGGGATGTTCTTATCATTCACCTTCCTTACATATACAAACATTGGATGCAATCCCTTAAGATTCTTGTGAGGAAATGCTAGGTTGGTCTCATAGGATCTTAGTTAAGATTGATCATCATCTTTTGTAGTCAAGAAAGATCTACTACTTTTGACACTTACATGAACTAGAGATGAAAGAACATGTCATTTCTTGTGCCTTGTTTATTATGAGATTAGAGGTAGATGAGAACTCTAGGTGTTCCATCTCCACCTTCTTTCGCTACTTTGACCAGCATTTCCTTGATAATTGTGAGAGTGCTATTCAGTTACATATCTGATCATTGACAAGTCACATCTTGATTGAAGGCCTTAAGAAGGATTTGCTTCTATTTTTTGGTTGATCCATGAAGGGGAGAAACAAAATACAACCATAAATCCTAAATACCTTATATCTTAGATTTTTGAGACCTCATGTCTCTTCTTAACCTCATCCCCCAAAAGGTTGGCTCACTTCCTATTCAATATTTATGAGAACATTTTCTTACACATAACAAATCACACAATGCCATACTAGTATATTGACCAATTCTAGGCCCCCATATCATATAGTGAGGCCACCTAAGTGTTGGCTACTACCTGAGTGATATCATTTTCCAGTGCTTTGGCCCTCATGCAATTCTTGATGACTTTGACAACCAACCCCCTCTCTTGGTCTCCTCTCATCTGTAATTGCTATCTTCAGTCATCCTTGATACCCTTCTAGAGATTTTTGTTTTATATAAATTCTATTGTACCAACACCTATCTTATACTCTCTCTTTTAAATTTTCATTAGCTATACATGCTAAGGTTGGTCTCTTGTAGGCCATTAAATCTTAGGCATTAATAGTTGTTAAGATTGTTCGAGGAGATGAATTTGCACTTGCACCTTGTATTGACATTGGAATTTTTTTTATCCATTTGACCTGCTTTTGTAGTTAGGATTATATAGTGATGTCACCTTAGAGGATATCGTTTACCAGGGTTTTGGCCCTTAGTTCTTGATGACTTTGATGATCTCGCTTCTTAGTCTCCTCATTTGTCCTTTGTTTCCAACTCTAGTTTTTCTCGACCTTTTCTAGATATTTTTGGTTTACATCAATTCTATTGTGCCAACACCTATCTTAGCTTCTCTCTTTTAGAATTTATTAGCTAGACATGTTGAGGCCAATCTCTAACTAGCCCTTAGAGTTTAGACATTATTATTTTTCTACTTTTAGAATTGTTATCAATATTTGATTTTTTAAATCTCATTTGAATTTTGACTTCTGAGGGCTCTGTGTACATTGTTAGCATTAGGCTACATATTTTATATTATCTATGATTGATAATGTTAGCTTGAAACCATATCAGGCACTACCCATCAATCTATTCTTACTCCAATGTATTGACATTCACTAGCTCCATATGGTGCTTTTAAGTTGTTGTTGTTTCACCAATGTTGTAATACAGCTTTCATACATCCCCTCAAAGCCTAGTAGTATGTGAGGATGTTTTGAAATACTATCTATATATATCCAATCCCAAATTCAATTGTTCATTTTAGTGGAACATATATGAAATTTTAGGTTTCATTCATGCAAGGTAAGTTCTGCGAGCTTTGGAATGGTTTATGTTAATGAAAACGTATAGGGTGGAAATTGGAGATGAAACTTACTACACTCGAAGTAAAACTCTAGAAAGTAGTCATTACCTCTGTTTCCTTCTATTATGAAACCAGCTCACAAAAAGATAGAAAATATAGATGAACACCTTAGAATTAAACCTCTTCGAGGGGGCAACCTCCTTTACATTAAACAAATAAGCAATTCTTGGATGATACAAATGACAAGACCTCCTTTCTATATATAGGAGTCTAAGGGGTCATAATATAATTAGAGCCAACATAACAATAATAATGTAAGGGCACAATAATAACAATAGTGGGCTTCTATGGGGCACAGTAATAACTATATGGGGACTACATGGGTACAGCAATATAATAATGGGGTTGTACTAATAACAAGAAAGGGTTACACTAGTAGTATAGGGGCCTAATATGCCCCTCTCCTTCAAAAAGTGTTTTCCTCAATGCTTGAGTAGTTCTTGATGCTTCTGTATAAAATTCTTGTCCTCCCATGTGGAATATTCGGCAGGTAAGTTCTTCCACTTGATGAGATACTCTAAAATTGATTGATTTCGTAGTTGTTGGGTTCTTGTTTCTGTGACTGCTCCAAGTTCCAATATGATTTTTCCTTCCTCTTCAAGTTCTGGCAATATTGTTTGAATTGGGATATTCTAGAACTTTTGAATGAGTGGCCACACTTCTTTTTCCTTCTTCCATTCATCCCTTGCTTTGTTTATCCAATCTGGTTGGATAATAGAAATAGCACAAAACAATGCTTCCACATCCTCATTCTTTCTTGAAAGTGCATCTGCAACAAAAAATTTCTTCCTTTTTTGTAGATGATGTCAAAGTCATAACCCAACATATTTGTGACCCATTTTTTTTATTCTTCTAAAGATAATATTTGTTCTAAAAAGTATTTAAGAATATCATGATCCATTTTTACCTTGAAGTGTCTTCCCATTGGATAAGGTCGCCATTTCTTAAGCGCATGTAGTATTGCCAACATTTCCTTCTCATAAATAGCTTACCTGAGATGTAGCCGTAAAAATACCCAGTCACCTACATCAATTTTTTTTCACTACAATGTTGATCTACCTATTGTTTCATTCTATTCTGCACCAAAGTGGTGCTACCCTTTAAAAGTTGGAGAACTTGTTGTTAATGCGCGATGTGATCTTTCACTGCTTTAACCTTTTTCTTCTTGATATGTCCTTCTATCTTGAGAGTTTGAGGAGTGGTAATTTCTTCCAATGCTTTACAATATATGGTCGGGTTCATTTCTTGATGCTCGATGTGATATTTCACTTCTTGAAATTTTTTTTTCTTGATATGTCCTTCTATCTTGATAGTTTTAGGAGTGGTAATTCCGGCCAATGCATTACAAGATATGGTTGGATTCGTTTCTTCTTTCTCGGTGTCATCTTTCACTTCTTGAACCTTTTTCTTCTTGATATTTCCTTCTATCTTGAGAGTTTGAGGAGTAGTAATCGTTTCCAATGCTTTACAAGATATGGTCAGATTCATTTCTTCTTTCTCTAGGGTTGGTTCCTGGTGTGTATCCTCTTCTTTTGACATTTCTTTATCCTTTTCTTCCTCTTCTTCATACTCTATGTAAATAATTTCTTCTCAACACACTTATGACCTTTAGTGCATTTGCTATCACAACTGTAACAAAGCCCTTTTTCTCTTTTTCTTCCAATTGTTGTGGTGTAACCCTTGTAGGTTGTGGAAGGCTAGGAAAAACAACACTTCCATATTTATAATTATGATGGGTAGACTTCCTTGTTGCCATAATTTTTCTTTCCACTTTGTAACAAATCCCTTTTGCTATTTTTTCTTCCAATCGTTGTGGTGTTGATCTAAAGAAGGTGTTGCTCTTTGTATCCTCATAATGTGCTATCATTTCCTCTGTGAAAATTGACCACGTAACAAGTTGTTTACAAGAACAAAGCCCTTTATACCATAAAAATTGATTTGGTCCTAAATATGAAGATGCAATACGTACCTTTTGTAACATTTGCACCTCATGTAGATCAAAATATTGTTCCATCTACAATATCCAATTTACCGGATCCTTGCCATCAAACTTCCTCATATCTCCTTTTCTTATTGTAGGAGATAGATCTTGAAACGATCGTAAATTTGTAATTTTGGATCTTCCAGTTCTAAAATCATGACCTGCAATAGCATTCTGCGTTTTCTTTCCAATGCCACTAGTATGATCAAAATTGGATTCTCCAAGAAAGAGTTATGCACAATATCCCAAGATGACCTGATTATATACCTTTTCGGAAGAGCACACTTGTATGAAGTGCCAGGTGTCACTGTTTTGACCTCTGTATCTAAAACTTATACAGAGAACACTACAAGCCATCCTCTTTTTGAATCTTCTTACAAAATATCAATCTGATGCTCAAAACAAAAGTTATGACGATTTTCCCAGGGTGACCTGTTTGGAATGTAATTCGGGGGTCTACAAAAATCCTAACTTCCTCAGACTATATCTCAGAAAATATAGTGAGACATGATTTGAAATTTGTAGCCGAGGTTCAAACCATTTCTTCTCAAGTGGGTTTTTGTTTTAGCTTTTGAAACTTCATAGCAAAAGAGTTATAGTGAAAATCCCACAATGACCCGTTTTAGCTTAAATTCTGGAGCTTGCAAAAACCCTAACTTCCTTAGATCATATCTCTGAAAATATAGTGAGACAAACTCTGAAATTCAGATCTGTGGTTCAACAGTTTGCATATCAAATGGGTTTTTTATTTTCACTTGAAACATCGCATATATATATATATAATATATTTATTTATTATATATATATATATATATATATATTTTTATATATATAAATAATTTAATAAAAATTTATAGCGAAAATTCCATGATGACCTA
This sequence comes from Pinus taeda, assembly GCA_000404065.3. Classification (NCBI taxonomy): domain Eukaryota; kingdom Viridiplantae; phylum Streptophyta; class Pinopsida; order Pinales; family Pinaceae; genus Pinus; species Pinus taeda. Next base: position 385,311 of record APFE031175138.1, read on the forward strand.
TTTGGGGTAGTGGAAACCCTAGAATCCAAAGCTCTAATACCAAATGTTATGAAACCAACTCACAAAAAGATAGAAAAGATAGATGAACACCTTAGAAATAAGCCTCTTCGAGGGGGAAACCTCCTTTACCTTACACAAATGAACAATTCGTGTATGATACAAATGACAAGACCTCCTTTCTATATATATGAGTTTAAGGGGTCATAATATAATCAGAGTTGACATAACAATAATAATGTAAGGGCACAACAATAACAATAGTGGGCTTCTATGAGGCACAATAATAACAATATGGAGACTACATGGGTACAACAATATAATAAGGGGGTTGTACTAATAACAATAAGGGGTTACACTAGTAGTATAGGGGTCTAACACCTTCCCATTGTGCACATGGGGTGTATAAATTTTTCATTCTGAGGGAAATAGCATAATATGAAAATTTTACTATTGACACCATCAAATGAAGGTCAACCAAACTTAAAACGAAGTTGATATTTTCATAGACAGACCGAAAACATGATGAGAAACTACTTTGATGTCTATGATTATGCAATAGTATGTGTTTGAAAGTGGAAGAAATTGATGCCTCAATGTGTTTTATGAAATTGTATGTGTTTATTTGAATTTAAAGATTGATTTATCTCATTGAAACTTTGTTTGTTAGACCATGATCTAAATTTACCTATTCAACTTCTAGATGGCTAATGTAAATATTTTATTGACATGCATGATCAAAATATTAGACTAATCACCTTGAATAAATGAATGGCTTAATAAATGGATTTTTCATCACTATGGGTATGTTCCTTAGTCTATTTGCCTATCTTTAGTTTTTTCCTAGCAAATATTTTTATTGTGGATACATTGAAGGTTGTAAAGGTACTTGTTAACATTTAAGTGAGTTTTTCTAGAGGGTGAGTGTATTATTTAAATGATATTCAAATGGTTGATTAATATTTACAAAATGAACAACTCTCCATGTAAATTCTCCTTTTGTATCCCATTTTGAACATGCATATATTTTGTAGAAATGAACTCAAAAATTACCGATTAAGTTTCCTTTACCATGTTGTAAATGTTGTAGTGAAAATCTTGTGTTTGTTTGTAGAGTGATGTATCTAGTTGTTAGTAATATACATTATATCATGTGCATAGTTATTTTGATGAGGTTTATAGTTCTTGCTTCAAGATATTAAGTGGATTGTAATATCCAAGAACTATTATTAGACTCAGATCCACTAGCTAATCTACATGATAAAATTCAATTTTTTTATGGCACATGTTTTAATTTATATCCAAATTTCACTAATAAATGTTGAAATTTCAATAAGAATATCCTAATTTAATTTTGTTCTTGAATTAAATTAGGAATAAAAGTGTCACATCACAAGACAACTTGTATGAGTTAACTAGGTTAATTTGACCTAGTTGGCTCAATTAATGCGAGTTGAGGGTCTAAATTGAGTCATGTAAAATGTCTCCTACTTTATAGGAGCCCTGGTTGAGTTTATTTTAAGTTGTAATTAATTAATTCAATTTAACTAAGTTAAAGTTAGTTAAACTAGTTCCAACTAATGGAGGAACTAGTAGGAGGTCGGACAGTGGGGTGCTACTTCATGAGTTCAACCATTTAACTAATGATTCACTCATAAATAACTCATGCATTCCAGATTTGAGAGTTACCTAGTTGAGATTGGAGTTTAAGAGAAATGTACTATATGTTGTATAATCATCCAAATTTTACAAGTGGTGCATGCAGTCAGAGAAAGGCCAATGAGGATTACACAATTCATATTGAGGAATTATCCTAATTAATAGAGGGCTAATTCCAAAGGAAACAACACAAGGAAATAAGGATTTGGGAAAGCCAAATTTTGGTTAAGTATTGGCCTAGGCTTGTCTAGGAAGCAGTCAGACGAATAGAGATAGCGCAGGGACTACTCGGGCTTGAGAAAAGCATTATAATATTCTCATATTTTATGACTAACACAATATACAGATAGCAAGGGTTTTTAGCTATGGATTTCCCCGGGAAATCATTTTGTAATGTGTCGATTTAATTATTTATGTTGTATGCTTCGTTATTTCTTGATCGATTAATTCTTTCTGCTAATGAGTAGAGTAGATTCAAGTCCTTTGTTTTAGAAAATTACATAATAAATTTGAATCTACAAGGGATTTCTACATAGTATCATATCATAAATCACTCCAGAAGAGGAGAATATGAGTTTGTCTTTTGGAGGTGAAATCGAATTTGCAGTATCATTCTTCAGAGCCAATAGGATGTCATTCTATGGATTGAGACTCGAATATGCCCTTCAGGGTAGTTCAAACTATATTTACTGGAAGGAAAAGATGGAGGTAGGGTTGGAAGACAACGCGTTGAAGGAATTCATATAAAATGATATTCCTAAGCCTCCAACAACAAATGATCAAGATTTGGCTGAGTGGAAGAACTATGTTGAAAAGGCGAGAAGGATCAAATTAGAAGGATTTTGAGTTCATATTGTCTCGAACATCCATAAGAAGGATACACCATATGGAATGTGGTAAGCCTTGATAGACTTGTTTTAGAATAATAGTGTCCACAAGAAGCTGACACTCAAGGACAAGCTTCGGAAGATCCAGATGGAGAAGGGAAAAATAATACCATAATGGTTGAGCAGGTTCACCCAATATTGGGATGAGCTTAGGAGTGTCGATATTATAGTTTCTGAAGATGAACTGGTTAGCCTAGCACTTCTAGGCCTTCCTAAGAGCTGGCACAACTACCAGGATCCGGTAAATGGGAGGGAGCAGCTACCAAAGTGGGAGAAATTTTTGTCCAACTTGGTGCAAGAAGATATAAGGTGAAGCACAGGAGATGGAACCTCTTCCAAGAATAATGATGAGGAGAACTATGCCTTCGATGGAAAGGAAAAGAAAGGGAAAGGAAAGAAATTCCAATCCAAAGGAGATTCTAGTTAGGGTGACAAGCAGTAGGACTTGTCGAATATTAAACATTTTCACTGTCATGAGTTGGAATACTATGCCACAAATTTTCCACACAAGAAGGTCAACAAGAAGCCCTCAGGAGGAGCGGAAGGTGAAGCTCTTGCCTCAAAATTTGAGTTGGATTTCACCCTCATTTCTTGCATGTTGACACCATTTATGGGTAGTGTGTGGTATCTGGATAGTGGAGCCTCATTCCATATGATCAAAAATAAATATTTTTTCAGTGACTTGGAGGAGAAGGACCTCCAGATGAACATCGAGATGGGAGATGATGGAAGGTATAATGCGATCAAAATCGGTATTGTTACTTTTCAGAGGGAGTTTGTTTCTCCTCTCACATTAAAATATGTCATGTATGTTCTGGGTTTGAAGAAGAATTTAGTTTCAGTTTTTATGTTGGAGGACCGTGGCTACGATGTGATATTTAGCAAAGGAAAGGATTTCCTTCATCACATAGACTCAAGACAAGTGAAGCAAATTAGAGTTCAGGTGAAGAACCTATGCAAATTGGATATAGAAGATTGTGTAACATTAAGCACAAAAGCAAAGAAGGTGCAGAGCCGAGACATTGATGAATTATGGCATATAATATTGGGCCATCTTCACCATGGAGCTTTGAAGACCATGCTGCAGATTTCTACAAGACTTCCCAAGTGTGTACTAGAGCAAAGAGATAAATGCAAAGGGTATATATATTGGGGAAGTACACCAAATCCACCTTTCATGATAAGTACAGTTGAGTGCAAGCGATCTTTGAAAGAGTTCACTTAGATATGTGTGGACAGTTCTTGATAGTGTCCATGACTAAGCATAGGTATTATGTAATATTTTTAGATGATTCCTCATGTAAGTGATGGATTTTCTTCATGAAGAAGAAATATGATACGTTCTCTAAATTTTGTGAATTTAATGAAATTGTTGAGAAAGACACTAGTACAAAAGTGAAGGCTCTTAAGAGTGATAATAGTGGAGAATATGTGTTGAATGAATTTAAGAACTGAATCTGTGCATCAAAAGGAATCTGACAAAAGTTAGTAACACCCCATAACCCACAACAGAATGGGGTGGCTAAAAGGAAGAACAAATGTATCATGGGAGTTGCATAAGCAATGTTACATGATCAAGGCCTATCATTGCACTTGTGGGCTGAAGTGTGAAACATAGTTGTATATGTGCAGAACAAGGGTCCTCATTAGATTCTCAGGATGAGTACACTGGAAGAAGATTTTTTAGGTAAGAAACTAGATGTGTCACACTTCAAGATATTTGGTTCACCAATTTACTATCATGTTACCAAGGATGAAAGGAAAAGGCTAGAACCACCAACTAAGTTGGACATATTTGTGAGGTACACTGATACACCTCACAACTATTGCGTGTACCTAGCATCTCACAGGATGCCAACGATTCATAGAGATGTGAAGTTAGATGAAGAGAAGGCCATGAGATGTTCCCTTGAGAGGGAGCTTCAGTTGCCTGCATATGAGAAGCCTTTAGCTCCAAAGGATGAACCTCGGGATAATGTGGAGCATCCACATGCAGAGGAGCAGAGAGTGGAAGAACCCACTCATGTAGAGACTTCCAGAGATGGAAGGAAGCGCACTAGAGAAGCTAATAGATTGATGCATGATGATAAAGATAACATGGGAGCACCCACATCATAACGCAAGAAGAGGAGGTCACTAGATCGGTACAGTGGCTACATGGATCTAATGAGTGAGAGTGTATAGATTGAGTCATACTCATTCGAGGAAGCAATGCAAAAACTAGTATGGGTTGATGCCATGGTAGAGGAGTATGACTCCATTATCAAAAACAATGTTTGGGAAGTCATCCCAAGACCATCAGACAAGTCAGTGGTGAGTTCCAAGTGGCATTACAAGTTAAAGCAAGTAGAATATGGGAGTATTGAGAAACACAAGGCCAAATTTGTGGCTATAGGGTTCTCTTAGGTGGAGGAAATTGATTACGAGAAGACCTTTGCTCTAGTAGCAAGGTACTCTTCAATAAAATATATTCTAGCACTTTCAGCATAGATGGAATGGAAGATACATCAAATGCATGTGAAGACAACATTCCGCAACAAAGTGATTGAGGAAGACGTGTACAATGAGTAGCCGAAAGGATTTGAGACCTTCAACAGAGAGTCGCATGTGTGCTAACTCAAGCGAGGGATGTATGGATTGAAATAAGAACCCTGTGCTTGGTAAACCACTATTGACAATGATTTCACGAGGTTGGGCATCACCAAAACTGAAGCAGATGCAAACCTTTACCATATTTTGTTGAAGGTAAATTATTAATTATAGTATTATATGCCGATGATTTAATTCTAACAGGTGATGAGAAGTTGGTCAAATATTGCAAAGAGGCTCTTGCAAGAAAATTTGAGATGAAGGATCTCGGTCATGCACATTATTTCCTTGGTATGGAAGTATGGAAAGGATATGAGGAACTATTTTTCTCTCAAGGAAAGTATTCCAATGCAATACTGAAGAAGTTCCCCATAGAGAGAAACAAACCCATGGAGACTCCTCGAGCAGGAAATTGGAGGCAGGAATATGCTACTTTAGGTGAAGTAGTGGAGGCTACTATTTAAAAGAAACTTATGGGTTCACTTATGTATTTGGTGAACACACAATTAGACATATGTTTTGCAGTTAACCAGCTTAGTCAAGAAATGGTTAAGCCAACCAAACTCTATTGGAAGGAAGTTAAACATGTGTTGAGGTACCTCATAGGCACCACTGCGTTTGGTATTTGGAATAGATGGACAAAGGGAGTGAATTTTCAAGGCTTCAAAAATGAAAATTGGGTAGGGATTCCATCTGACAGGAAGAGCACATCAAGGGAGTATACAATATTAGGTCAACAATAGTTTCTTGGTACAATAGGAAGTAGTGTTCAGTTTCACTCAGTTCGGTATAAGTAGAGTACATAGCCACTAGTCAAGAAACTTGTGAGGCTATCTGGATGAAGAAGATCCTTATTGGGTTATTTGGTCAACATATGGATCCTGCAATGGTTTACTCTGACAATTAGAGTTGTATCAAACTCTCTAAGAATCTAGTTTTTCATGATCAGTCCAAGCATATCGACATCCAGTATCATCATCTACGTGATTTTGTGAAGAGGAGAATCATGTTGCTAGAGTACATGCATATAGAGGAACAAGATGCAAACAACTTGACTAAGGCACTGTCAAGAGGAAAATTCAAGTTCCATAGAGGAAAGATTGGGGAATCTGATAATCCCTTTCTTGTTGAGAGGGAGTGTTGAAAGTGCAACAAGAAAATCCTAATTTAATTTTGTCCTTGAATTAAATTAGGAATAAAATTGTAATTCCACATCACAAGACAACTTGTCCAAGTTAACTAAGTTAATTTGACTTAGTTGTCTCATTTAATTCAATTTGAGGGTCTAAATTGAGTCATGTAGAGTGTCTCCTACTTTATAGGAGCCTTGGTTGAGTTTAGTTTGAGTTGTAATTAATTAATTCAGTTTAAATAAGTTAAACTCAGTTAAACTAGTTCCCACTGATGGAGGAACTAGTAGAAGGTTAGACAGTGGGGTGTTGCTTCATGTGTTCAACCAACTAACTGATGATTCACTCATAAATAACTCATGCATGTTAGATCTGAGAGTTACCTAGTTCAGATTGGATTTCAAGGGCAATGTACTATTAGTTGTATAGTCATCTAAGTTGTACAGGTGGTGCGTGTAGTTAGGAGAATGCCTATGAGGATTACACAATTCATATTGAGGAATTTACCTAAATAATAGGTGGCTAATTCCCAAGGAAACAATGCAAGGAAATAGGGACTTGGGAAAGCAAAAATTTGGTTAAGTATTGGCATAGGCTTGTCTAGAAAGCAGTAAGACATATAAAGATATTAGAGAGGTTTCTCGGACTTGAGAAAAGCATTGTAATCTTCTCATGTTTTCTGGTTAATGCAATATACAGATAGCAGGGGTTTTTAGTTGTGGCTTTTCCCCAGAAATAATTTTTAAAGGTGTTGATTGAATTCTTTCTCTTGTATGCTTCATGACTTCTTGATCGATTAATTATTTTTGTTGATGAGTAGAGTATATTCAAGTCTTTTGTTTTAGAAAATTACATAATCAGTTTGAATCTACAATGAATTTCTACGATAAAAGCCCCCATAAAATGAATCATAGACAATTTCTTGATGCTATGTGGTTATTGCTCCATGCATTGACTTGGTGACTAGATTATGGTGCTAGAACATTAGTGTTTTTCTGTAAGGGTAAGCTTACCCATTGGTATTCCATGCCTAGTATCTAGGTGTTATTACCAAGGCATTGACCTCCCATATGACTAGAGAATGTATTATGTGATTTAAGATGACTTTAATTCCATTGAATGAAACATTTTACTAATTTATTATTCTAGAAGACCCAACACATGTAGTTGCATATTACTGCAAGAAATGACTTGATAAAAAAATTTAGGCATTGGGGTCTACTTGCGAAATATAATTTGTCCCACTATCTAGCCCATAGGTGAGAATTGTTGAAATGGCAACAAGAAATGCTATAAATAGCATTACTATAAATAGCATCTTAGGTACTAGTTTTGGATATAGCAACAAGGAATGAAAAATTGAAATGCTAAAAATAGCATTGCAATAAATAATATTTCAGGATACCTTCCTATTTTAGTTAGTCCCTAAACTAAAATAAAGAAGTAAAAGTTCGAATTTGATCTTAGCAGTTGTTCGTAAAATATTTAATTAATTCATCTTGAGTTAATTAGTTGTAGAAAATCAAACATGAAGTCTATGTAGGGACATGCAACAATTTCTCCATTGATTGAGCAATTTATCCATCAGTTAAAGAGATAAGGATGAGTTGTAATATTGAGTTGTAATTAGTTGGCTCAGTTAACTGAGTCATTGCTAGTTAGATTAATTCAAATAGTTTGTTGAATTAACTGTGAGTTCAGTTAGTTAATGCATGCATGCATGTAACTGCTGCACTTCAGATAACTGAATATTCTCTCATAAATAACTCATGCATGTCAGTTCAGTCAGAGACCTAGTTGAGATCAAAGGAAGGAACAACGTACTATCAGTTGGAGGATTTTTTCCTATATAGGAAACTCATCTAGGCAGAAGGAATTATCTCCTTCAGGATTGTGCAGTTACTTATGAGTTTAGTGAGTAGTGTGAGAGGTGAATTCACACAGGTGTTACCATTGGACCCCAGGAGAAACTGCTCAAGGAAATAGGAGGCTTGGAGGGTAGAGGAGAAGGTTTGTGAGGAGCCTTTGATTGTCTATGAGCAACAGTTGGATTGTAATAAGAGCATGATAGCATGTTAGCTAATGCTATGTGTAATTTGAACATATTTTAACTTGTATGATAATACAAAGATTGGGGTTTTAGGTTGAGGCTTTCCCCGGGTTATTTCTTTTGTGTTATGTATGATTGATTTCTCATTCTCAGTTATATGTGTTCTCATTGATCTTGCCCATATTAATTAAGCTTATGCAAAGTTTGTTGTAGAAGTATATCTTGTATTTTGCTTTAGTATATTGCATAATCTATTGATCTACAATGGGAATTTCTACATGATATCAAAGCAAAGGTGATCAAAGGAGAGAATAGTATACAGGAACGGAGAAGTTCAAAGTTTGAGGTTCCTGAATATAGAAATCGAGTTCTTATCACATCTCAATTTCACCAATGGCATTCAACAGTTTAAGACTTGAGTTTGCCCTTGATGGCAGCTCGAATTATATAGCCTGGAAGGATCGCATGGAAGCAGTATTAGAGGATAACGGTCTAAATGACTTCATTTATCAAGAATTCCCCAAGCCGGCAGTGGCTAATGCTACAGAATTGGCAGAATGGAAGAAATGTGTGGCTAGAGCAAGGAGAATCCTCTTGGAGGGAGTTCGAAACCACATTATCTCAAACCTCCATGGGAAGGAAACATTATTTTCAATGTCGAAAACATTGAAAGATCTATATCAGAATAGCAGTGATCAAAGGAATCTAGAACTGAAAGATAAGCTTCGGAAAATCAATTGTGAAAAGGATGACATGATCTATACATATTTGAACAAGCTCACCACCTGCAGGGATGAGCTTGGAAGTGTAGGGATCACGACCGTTGATGATGACATGGTGAGTCTTGCACTCCTCAGTCTTCCTAAGAGTTGGCATAGCTACCAAGGCTCAGTTAATGGAAGAGAAAAACTGTCATATTGGGAACGAATTTGGTCAGATCTAATTCAGGAGGAGATAAGAAGAAGCACCAGAGATGGATCCTCATCGAAGAAAGATGATGAGGAAAATCTAGCCTTAGTGATTAAGGCAAGGAAAGGTGTTGGGTCCCTATAATACTAGTGATTACCCCATTACTATGGTAGTTATACCCCTTATTTATATTGGTGTGCCCCTATTACCCACATATTGTTATTTTTGTGCCCATAGAATCCCTCTATTATTATTTTTGTGGCTTTATATTATTATTGTTAGGTCGGCTGGATTATATTGTGACTCCTTAGACTCCTATATATAGAAAGGAGGTTTTGTCATTTGTATCATCCAAGAATTGTTCATTTATGTAATGTAAAGGAGGTTGCCCCCTCGAAGAGGCTGAATTCTAAGGCGTTGATCTATCTTTTCTATCTTTTCTTGAGCTGGTTTCATAACAAAAACATAATAAATGTATACTTTGTCCAATCAATCATCATCTTCTGCACCCTTTCTTCTATCTACCCTTTGCTTACCCTATCATTTTTTCTTCATTTAATGGGTGCATTCAAGCTAGCAAACCCTTATTAATTTTCTTTTAAAGTAGGAAACTATCTAGTTCTAACCTTATATCAATCCAAGGGCTCAGATTAAACTGATGAGCACCTTATTATTTTCTACCTAACTATTGATCTGCCAAGATTAAATAGTTTGGCTAGATCTTTATTCTCTAACTATAACATCAAATTTAAAGCATGAAGCAGTCAATATTAAACTGTTTGACTGTCATGGGTTGTGGCATTTAGACAAGTTGCACACAACCATTATTTTGTGGGAAATGTAGTAGTGGCATTTAGACTTGCTCACTTTCAAAATTTATTTGTTTTCTTTTCTCTCTAACCTAACATTTTCTTTTTGCCTTATTTTTTAGAGCATCTAACCTAACATTTTCTTTGATATGGACATCATCATCAAGATTTATTTTTCAACTAACATTTTATTCACTATTAAAAGTTTATGAAGTTAGGATTTATCTCTGACATATTTTTGTTGTGAATTAAAAGTTTATTTATAGTATTTTTTTTTGGTTTGATTGTTTCTTTTGTTTAAGAATTACATTAATTGGTTTGAAATATTGATTAAATTTACGATGTGATAATCATAAAATTATATTTACATTTTAAATCACCAAAATTTTAAAATCTTAGCAGGTTTATAATTTTTCTTATAAATTACTGTATTTATTTTAATATATATATATAGTATATATATAATATATATATTTTAATGGTCATCTTGTCTTTTATTCCTGGGATCGGTTAGTACAGTTTGCAATGCAACTTGTGAGTAAAGATGTAGAAAACATCTTGCCTTAACACCTCTCTCAGAGTTGTAGAAATTTGAATATTATAATACTTATTCACAAAGATTATCCTGATTATACACTATTTGTGGAATGCATGCATAATACATAACCTCCTCTACCATTGATCATCAATTTGCGGAATTAAAAAACAATCACGTGTGCACATTGAAACATCATCACACATATCAACACAGTATGTAATGGGGAAAGCATACAACTGAAAACCCCCAGCTATCTGTATATTATAATGATAGAGAACATGTAACAATACATAGTACAATACTCCTCATAAGTACTCAGTACTATCTCCACATGCTACACACAAACTAGCTCAGATCTGAACAAGTCACAGGTTCAAATCTCCTCCACTGTTTGCCTACCTATACTACGCAATCCAAGTTGAGAATAGATGAGATCCAAGTTCAAATCCCCTTGGCTTGTACTGCGCAATCCTCATTGGCAATCTCGATCAATGATTGTGCAAATCTCATGCACAACTATAGTCACAACTGATAGTAGTCTCACCCACCTCTAACACTTGTCTCCACTGAACTGTCCATGCACTGAGTTAACTGATGTATTCTTTAGTTGATTTATGAGTTAATAATTAGTGAATTAATTAATAATTAATTCACACCACTCATCACTCGTGTATTTGTCACTTAGACTAAATACAACTAGTTCAACTAAGTCAAACTGAACACAACTCCATCAACTCCTCAATCAACTCCACCAAACTCAATCACTTGAGTTCTAACCGAAGTCCATCATGCAATAGCTCAACTAACCCATAGGAAAAGAATATTTCCTTCTAGCAGTTGCATGTGCCACATCCGTAGCTCGAACTGAAGTGCTGCAAGAGGATAAGATAATGTTTATAGTCCAAATATTATTAAGAGCTAATAATATTCCACTGTTCTATTTTTGACTCGCAGTCTAAAAATAGACTCCGCACATATGTCTAAAAATAGAGGTCCATCTATTTTTACCAACATGACCAATCATCCATAAATAGCATCCTGCAACTCATATACCATGATCCATATGTCTAAAAATAGACTTTCCGCCAAAAATACCCTGCGGGCCCAGTTAGTGAAGGCGACTTCTTTTCACTAAGCTTCATCATCTTGTTGCATTTTCAACACACAAAGAAAGAAGAAACAAGAAGGACAACTTGGCGTTGTCACATCATCATGCAGTTCATGCTATCAATGTCATATCATGTCCTATCACAAATAATCACATGCCATGTCATTATTATGGATTATGTAATTACCTATTCGAAATGTATTGTAAAGGGGAATTCCTAAGGACACATTTAGAATATCATGATTTGTGTAAGGTCCAAAATTCATAGCAAGATAAACAGTCATGAGGTTAGTCTAAGAGTCACAAGGAAGGTGAAGCATCACCTGTTGGTTATATATACACCCTTGTTGTATGAAAAAAGGATTTTTTCACCTTGGATCCTCCCACAAAGCAGCATAGAGATAAGCTAGTTCTTTTGAGGAGCAAGGAGCGGCTCCAACACTCCACTATTAGAGCTAGTGATGTTCATTATATACATGTGTCTTGGAACTTTTACTTAATATATGAAGCCTTATGGGACAAAACTTTCTTCATGCATGGATTATGGATATTTGTAATACTATTATGTAAACGTTTTTAATTTATGGTTGCTTCCATCTTTGCTAAAGTAGTTGAACTATTTTGGTTGTTTTGGTACTTATTATATTGAGAATATGTGTTAGTTTTTATTATCATTGTTTCATCCTCATGGACTATTCCGCTGGATATTAGACATATCTTCCTTGTTACATTAGTTACAATGACCGTCATATCTTTGTGGCCTATTCCGCTTGATTTTGTATGGGTCCTTGTTTTTCATGTGTGTCTCTACTAGGGTGGTACTACTACCTCTCTCTTAGAGGCTCACTTTTCCTCTCCTCCGCAGTGAAACAACTTTGACCACCAAACACCCACCAGGAACACATAAGTCGTGTTCGTCTCTCACTGATAGTTAGAGCCAAGGAAAATATATAAGAATGCATGGAAACCGGGCTGATATTCCAGATGGGGCTCCTACTCCAAACGGTGTGAAGTCTAATTGGGACTTCACATTGGAGAGACCCCTTGATTGACGGAATTCCAACACCATCAACAAAAGGATTGGTAGTTATTTCTCCTCTTTGCTTGATATCAATATTGTTTCTTTCAATTTATATATATCCAAATGGATTTATTTATTTTCTTTCTTCCAGATTCAGAGAACATTAATTGAATACATAAGAAATAAAAATTATTTTGATGAGTAGTTCATACATATTTAGAGTCATTAAAGATGAAAAGAACTAAGGAATTCTAATGATGCAAAAATACACTTTGAGCTAGACTCATATTCAATGAGTTTTAACTAGGTATGAAAACATTAAGATATATCATATGCATTTTTAACATCATTATTCACTTTGTTATATATACGTTTTTGCACAAGATTTTGTACCAAAGGATAAAATTCTGAAAGATGGAACAAATTGATGGTATTTTTCATGATAAAAATGGCCCGGTTCATACTACTTCTCTCGTTGTCTCGAAGCCTTGACCCTTAGGGTAATTCACCATTCTTCATTTCTTCTTCTTGTCATTCAAATACTTCTTATTGTTGTTGTAGAGTCTCCCCCTTATATAATACATTACTTTTCATATTATCTTCAATCCTTAAAATCTCCTCTTTGAAGTCAAACTAATGACATTAGGGAGAAGGGATTATCCCCAAATTGTGCCTTACATATTTGAATGGATCTCTTATTAGTGGCTTAGTAAATATATCTATTATCTACTCTTTAGTTGATATGTATTCCAACTTCATTTTTTGGTCAGCCACATGTTCTCTAAATAGTGATACTTTATAATAATATGCTTATTCTTAGAATGAAGCACTGGATTTTTTAAGATGCTTATTGCAATAGTATTATTGCACTTAATATATATTGGTTCACTAAAAATTACCTTCATATCTTGTAGAGTTTTTTTCCTCCACAACACTTATGTGCAACAAGTTGCAGTTGTCATGTATTTTCCTTTTGTTGTAGATAGAGATATGGAGGATTGATTATTTCTTAACCATGCAACCAATGATTGTCCTAAGTGGATTGTACCACCATGCATACTCTTCATGTCATCTCTACAATTGGCTCAATCTGCATCTATGTATATTGTCAATGTGATTTCATTTCCTTTTGGGTATCATAGTCGATAACTTATAGTCCCTTTCAAATATATGTATATCATTTTTGTTTCTAGTAGATGACTTTGTTTAGGTGTTGACTGATATCTTTCCTCCAACCTGACTACCAATGTTATATCTAGTCTAGAGGTTTTTTTATCTAGTAAACTTCCTATCATATATTTGTAAAGCCTCAATCAAAATTAGGTGATTCATCATTTGCATACAACTTACAGCCAATTGCCATGGGGACTGAAATAGGTTTACAGTCTTCCATTTTGAACTTCTTCAACATGAATTTTTTATACTTCTCTTGGGAGATGAATACACCTTCTAAATTTTGTGAAATTTGCAGACCCTGGTAAAAGGTAAGTTCCCCAATCATTAACATCTCAAACTTAGACTTCATTTCGTCAACAAGCAATTGTACTAGATTGTACTTCTTGCTTCCAAACATAATATCATCAACATACATGGCCATAATTAGGAGTTCATCTTCATTGGCCTTTATGTACAAGTTACTATCAACTACACCTCTTTTGAAACCGTGCTTTTGGAGGTACTTGTCCAACATAGAGTACTAAGCCCATGGCGCTTACTTAATTCCATAAAGTTTATTCTTTAGCTTACATACATAATTAGGATTATCTAAAAATAATAATCTCTTAGGTTGTTATATATAGACTTCTTCGTCAAGTTATCTATTCAAAAAAACTAACTTTACATCCATCTGGTACACTTTGAAATCCATATAACAAAGAAAGCTAAGAAGATTTTTTATTGCATCTAACCTTGCCATTAGAGAAAAGTTTTCTTCATAGTCCATTCATTCAACCTATGAGTAACCCTTGCATACTAGTCTTTCTTTACTTCTAACAATATCCTCCTATTCATTCAACTTATTTTTGAATACCCATTTTGTATCAATGATATTATTTCTTGTTGGTCTAGGTGTTAGTTCACAAGTCTTATTCTAATCAATTTGAATTATTTCCTCATTCATAGAATCTATCTAGTGTTTTTCATTGCTTGCTTCTAAAAAATTCTTTGGTTCAATCTTTGACAACATTGGAATTTGGGCTTGAATTTGTTGTTTTTGCAAGTTTCCTCCTTGTTTGAACGCCTGCATTTTTATCACCAGTTATTTGACTATCAAGATCATTCTTCTACACATACCTTGATGGAATATTTGAATGAGTCTCTATTCCTTTTGAACCTTAAACATGTTTTTCTTGTTCTTCATTGACATGAGGATCTAGAGGATTGACAAAACTTGTATTATTGTTCTTATTAGGAATCACTTCTCAAACTTTACATCTATAAAATCCACAATCTTATGGATCAATTTATTGTAATTTCTACATCCTTTACCTTTTGTTGAATATCCCAAAAATATTCCTTCATCTAACCTTGAATCAAACTTACCTAAATTTCCATCATCTTTTTTGATATATCACTTATGTTCAAACACTTTAAAATGTTCGAAAAGTGTTGGCTTACCAAACCAAAATTCATATGGTGTCTTATCAAAATTTTGTCTAAGATGCTCCTTATATATAATGTGAATTATTGTGTGAATTTATTCTTCCCATTAGGTTTGAGGAATGTTTCTCTCTTGCATCATGGTTCTGGGCATTTTTTGTACAAACTTGTTCTGTCTATTAGGACCCTACATTGTACCTTTTTTCTCATATATTTTGCTATCATTCCACCCTTTTTCAATCCATATTTAAAGTCTATGCTATTACTTTAATCCATTTTCCAAAGGTATATAACATTTCTTCTCATTACTATATGTTTAATTTGTTTTACATATGATTTTACATTACTTTCATAATTAACCATTGATCGGAAATATATATTTTTTGAAACAGTCTGAAGATTGCAGATTTATCATTGCAGTCTACATTGCTGAAACAGTTAGAACAATACGCAAATCTCGTTGTTGAAACAACCCGTGATTTGCATTCCAGATTCGGCAGCAACAAGAAGAGACCATCGAAGGAGCTGTTACACTGGCCGCAACAACTACATTCCAAAATCGGCGTTGTCACAACCATTGTAACAACATTTTGCCAACGGAAGAACCAATTATCCTATTTTAGCATATCAGGTTAAGAATAGGATTTATAATGTAATTAAATATATAATAGATGTCTCCTCTTTAAATAGAGGAGACATTAGCATTAGAGGGGGTAGTCAAACTATGGGAAGGTCTAGCTGAAAGAAAACGAACTTGAATCTCTTTGTAACATGATACACTAACAGATGAATAAAATATTGTTCTGAACACTCCTTCTTAGTTCCTTTTTCTAAAAAATCTTATGAGAAGGAAAGGGCCCACCTTCCTCACAAGATTTACCCATTAATTTCTGTACTGTGTTAAGTGTTATTATTTTCCATTTATGCCTTGTTAAACTCTATTTTCTTAAATTACTTATGTGCTATTGGAATTTTGTATTCACTGCTAAAACTATGTTTCTATTTAATTATTGCATTGTTTTCATGAATTCATTCATAGGTAATCAGTAATTGTCTTAATTGGTAAGCTGGTTTACGGAGTGAGTTTCTGAAGCATGGTAATCAGAAACAGGTGCTAAAGATTACTGCTTCGGGAATAGGGTTTTTTTCTCTGTTATAGCACAATTAGTCTTTTCCTCTACAGATTGATTTCTTTTCCTAGATTGTTCTTTTTAACGTAATCTAGGATTCTTTTGATAATTGTCTGCAATAGAGATAATGTTCCTGCCGTAACTCAGAGTAGAACTTTAGTTTGTTAAAACAAGGTGTGATTAGTGTAACTGTTACTACAAACTTTCATTACTTTTGGGATTGAGCATATACAATGTGTGATTGCCTTTGAAACAAACAGACTTTCCTGGGTTGACAATTCATGTAGCACGTGGTTATTTAAATTAATAAGCAATTAAAGTGACCAACATTTTGGCGCCATTGCCGGGGAAGGCAATTGTAGATTTCAAAAGCATTAATGTTTCTATTTCAGATGTGCAGAATGCATGAGAGGACACAAGAAAATTAGCCCTACAGGTGGCAAGGGCAAAGGAAGAGGAGGAAGAAAGACCTTTATTGATGGGATTATATCAAAAGTTGAAACTTCTCAAAGGCTAAACTCTCGAAAGCCAAAGTCTCAGCACTCCCTTCAAACAAACTACGAAACAGAGGAAGTTGTGGGCCCTAAAATAGTTAAGGAGCCAGTAGAAGACATTAAGGAACCAATAAAAGACATTAAGGAACCAGTCGAAGACGTTAAGGAACCAGTCGAAGACATTAAGGAGCCAACAAAAAACATTGAAGATAGATCAAGTGCAGTAGGAGAACAACCAATGGAAGGGAACAATGAAGGATTCTTTGGTGGAGGACAGGTAGGAGAAGGAAAATATGAGAATTCTCTCTCTACCATGAGATTTCCTATTGGTGAACTTCCTAAAGGAGCAACTCCCATGAAGAATATCCCACTTTCAGCCTTAGCTAACTTCCATGGTTTGTCTTCTGAAGATCTTAATGAGTTTCTTTTTGAGTTTGATATATTATGCAAAAGCTATGATTACATTACTAATGCTCAAAAATTGAAGCTATTTCCAGCAACTCTGAAAGGAAATGCACTAAGATGGTTCATGAGTCTGGGAGGCCATGTAATCACAACATGGGAATAGATGAAATAGAAGTTTCTGCTCAAATATCAAGACTATTGTTGGACGAGAGAAAAAATAGAGGAACTATTTAAGATGGTACAAGAGGAGGACGAAAATCTGGAGGACTTTGTGGAAAGGCTACAATATAATTTATAGAGATCCAATCATCCCGATGTAAGTAAGATATTCTTAAAAAAATATTATTGAAAGGGGTCAGGGATGATTGTCTAGACATGCTCAATATGCTTGGTAAATGGGACATATCTAAAGAATCATATGATGAAATTTTTAACCTCTGTAAAAGATGTTCAAGAGGAGCTACAAGTAATAGATCAAACAACAAGGATAATACATATTCAAGAGTTCAAAAATCAGCCAGCGGAGGAGCAACAAGAGCTGAAATAGGTAACTTACTTGAGGAATTTAAAACTGAAATGTTAAGTTCTTTTGCTTCATAGATTGACACCTTAGAGGTTAAGAAGAAACAAGCAGAAGCAAAAGTTTCTTTGGTTGTCTTTTTTTCCCAAATGCAAAGATAAACACCCACTAAGGGAATGCCCATTGGACAAAGTGCCAATTTTCACCCTTTGTGAGAAGGATCATGAAACACAACAATGCCCTTCTTTACTAGGAATAAAAGCATCATTGCAACAAACCGAAGAAGAAGTTGAAGCAGTCTATCTGTTGACACAGAGAAGGCAATGGAAACCACGAGGACAAGGTATGAACTCTAATATGCCATTTACGTCTTCTAATCATTGGAACAATTATCCTTCTTTTAATCAAGCAAATTACACACCCTTTAACCAGATGCAATACCCGCCCTTCAATCAAATGAATTACCCACCCATGCAACAAACAAACCCTTCCTTTGTAGACCCAACAATGTGGACTCCTTGGCCTTCACAACAACAATATTACTTTAAACATTGGAATCCAAATTGGAGGGGTCAACAACTCCCATTTCCAAATCAATTTCCTCAGTTTCAGCAATCACTCCCTCTACCATCAGGTGCTCCGCCAAATAATCAAATTATGAGACCCCAGCTACCTGTACAACCAAACCCTAACCCCAATAAGAAAGTTGTACAAGCTATTGATATTAAGAACTAGCCTATACTTCTTGTTTTCCCTACGTAGTGTAATGATATTCATTTACGATCTGGGAAAATAGTCGAACCCATTATTGATGATGTTACCTCTTCTAATTCTGATAAAGAAGAGACAAAGAAAAATGATTCACGTAAGGAGGTACAACCATCCTCTAATGAGGGTGCTGAAACAGAAAAGCCACCATTCCCTGAGCGTTTGGCTTTGACTAAAACGCCTGAGCCACCTGCTTTCAATATTTTAGGGGAATTATAGAATATTTATGTTAAAATTCCACTTTTACAAGCACTAAGAGATGTACCAATTTATGCCAGAACTATGAGAGATATTTGTGTTAAGAAACCTGGTAGGAAAGCTAAAGATCCCCTTACAGTTCATGTTATGGGTGATCTATCTGCCTTCATGACCGGTAAAGCCCTTCCTGTTAAATATGGTGATCCCGACCATCCTACTATTACAGTACAAATTAGAAAGACAATCATTCCGTGAGTTCTGGTAGATTTAGGTGCTGCTATAAATATTATGACTCTTGAAACCTCACAAATGTTACAGATAAAGAATGTAATCAGAGAGACACCAACCATTCTAGAGTTAGCTGACTGTTCTACAATCAAACTGGAAGGAGTCATTGAAGACCTAATCATCTGAGTTGAATCCTAGAATTACCTAGCTGACTTCGTGCTATTACAAACTAAAACAAAGTTGGGGGGACATCCTCTAATTCTGGGAATGCCCTAGTTGGCCACAGCCAATGCCTTTATCAACTGTAGATCTAGTTCAATGACAATTTCTTATGGATATGAAACCAAGCAGCTTACTCTCTACCCTCACGCCACACCTATGATTAATAATGATAATTTTGTATGGTTGGACTATGATGATAATGCTACTCAACCTATTTTGACTATTGGACAAGCTCTAAGCCTTAAAGATACCACTGAGGATGAAGTAATTAATAATTTTATTTGTGAACCCTCCTCGGCGACTTCTAAAACACATAATCAATTGGATGCAATTTTGAAATCTGATACCCAGGAAAATCTTAAATCTGAAGATCTACCTCAAACATCAACTACCATCTCCTCTAAAAGCATAATAGTAGAAATTGAACCTCGCAAGACATTGAACATAAACCCCAACTTGATAGATGTCGAAACATAGCAGTTGATGAAGTTACTTCTCGGAAATAAGGAAGCATTTACATGGGACTATACAAATATGAAGGGAATCTCTCCTAAATTATGTACTCATTGCATCTATATCAAGGGGGATTACCGACCAATTTGCCAACCCTAGTGGCGAATGAATCCTAATTTAAGGGAAATTTTTAAAGAGGAACTTCAAAAATTGCTTAATGCTTGGTTTATATATCCCATATCTGACAATGAATGGGTTTCTCCATTGGTAATAGTCCCTAAGAAAAACGGGAAATGGAGAGTGTACGTAGATTATAGAGCCTTAAATAAAACCACTCAAAAGGATCACTTTCCCTTGCCATTCATTGATCAGGTGCTAGATAGTTTGTCAGGGAAGAAATTCTTCTCCTTTTTAGATGGTTTTAATGGGTATAATCAAATCAAAATTGCACCCCAAGACCAAGATAAGACCACTTTTACTAGTCCCTAGGGAACTTTTTCCTATAGAGTTCTCCCATTTGGACTTTGTAATGCACCAGAAACCTTTTAAAGAGCAGTTATAGGAATCTTCTCTAATATGATTAATGACTCTATGGAGATATTTATGGACGACTTTACCCCTTATGGTGTGTCTTTTGAAGATGCATTACAAAACCTTGAGAAAGAACTTAAACGTTGTGTACAAGCTCACCTTTCCTTAAGTACTGAAAAATGTCATATGATGATGAATGAAGGAATTGTACTTGGACACTTTATTTCATTTCAAGGAATTCAGGTAGATCCATCCAAAATATAGGTGATTCAGAACCTTCCTATTCCTAGAACACAAACTAATGTGAGAATTGTTTTAGGACATGCAGGATACTACAGAAGATTTATCAAAAAGAATTCCTAAATAGATTCTCCTTTGTTTGTGTTACTTATAAAAAATGCTAAATTCAAGTGGACTGATCTTTGCGAAAAAGCATTTGTTGAACTCAAGCATCAGTTATCTACAACTCCTATTTTAAGGGGACCTGATTGGGCACTTCCCTTCCATATACCCTCTGATGCTTCGGATACTGCAATTGGAGTTGTCTTGGGATAGGAGGAAGACCATATTCCTTATGCTATCTACTTCATTAGTAAGAATATGACTCCTGCTGAGCTTAATTACACAGTTACTGGAAATGAATTTTTAGCAGTCATTTATGCCATTAATAAATTTCGACATTACATTACTGGTTACTCTACTTTTGTCCATACTGACCACTCGACTATTAAGTATTTAATGAACAAATCTGTCACAAATGCTCGAGTCACTAGGTGGTTATTATTATTATAAGAGTTTGATATTACAATTGTAGATCAACCAGGTAAACAAAATGTAGTCGCTGATTTCCTTTCTCAATTAAAAGTTGATGATAATACTCCAGTAGATGATTCCTTTCCTGATGAATAATTATTTGTAGTATTTTCTCACTCACCTTGGTATGCAGACATTGCCAATTATCTAGTTCCAGGGAAGTTACCATCACACCCATCACATCGAGAGAAGAGAAAGATCATTCAACAAAGTGCTCAGTATAGCTGGATAAGTGGGTGTCTTTTCTACACAGGACTTGATCATGAAATCCGAAGATGCATTAGAGAAGATGAGGATTATGATATACTGAAATCTTGTCATGATGACCCTTGTGGAGGGAATTTTGCTGAAAAGAGAACGACACATAAAATTCTCAGGATGGGTTATTATTGGCCCTCACTCTTCAAGGATGCAAAGAAATATGTCCGGGCCTGCGATAGTTGTCAGAGAATGGGTCAACCTAATCATAGAGATGAAATTCCATTGAATCCCCAGGTAATACTTGAAACATTTGAAATATGGGCCTTAGACTTTGTAGGGCACATTAATCCTCCATCCAATCAAAGAGTCTACATATTGGTTTACACAGATTATATGACTAAATGGGTGGAGGCTAAATGACTCCTTAGAGCTAATGAAGAAGCTATTTTAGCTTTCCTATTTGAAGAAATATTTGTTAGATTTTGAGTGCATAGAGAGCTAGTTACAGATGGAGGACCTCCTTTCAATTCTCATGGTTTTAAAACCACCCTTCAAAAATATCATATTCATCATAGAATGACTACATCATACCACCACCAAGCCAATGGACAGGTGGAGAGTACAAACAAAGTTATAGAAGCCATTTTAACAAAAACAGTGAAGGAAAACAGGAAGGATTGGTCTTAAAGGCTCCCTAAAGCACTATGGGCTTACATAACTACCTGGAGAAATACTACAATATTTTATCCCTATGAGTTGGTTTATGGTAAAAGTGTTGTTTTTCCTGTGGAATTTGAAATTAAAACCTTAAGAACTGCTTTAGCTATTAACCTTGATTTGACTGATGCACAGACAGTCAGGTTGTAGTAGCTTCAGGAATTGGATGAAAAGGGATTAGATGACATTCATCAAACAACTATGATACAACAACAAAGAACAAAGTGGCATGATAAAACCACCAAGCATAAGTAGTTCCAAAAAGGTAATTGGGCTTTATTGTATGATTCTCGGTTTGAAAATTTTCAAGGGAAACTACATACAACATGGCTGGAACCTTACGAAATAGAAAATGTTTTCCCAATGGAATAGTAAGGCTCCTAACAATTGATGACTCTAGAACACCGTTATTAGTAAATAGTCATCGGCTCTGTCTGTACCAGCGACCCATTTCCAAAGAGGATTTTAAGGCCACTTGCATGGAAGATTCATTTATCTCTTTTTGCGGGAGCCTTCTGCCCCTCATCGCATTTAATTTCTACGTTGTATTTTTAGCATTAAATTAGATTTCTTAACTAATAATCCCTATCAAGGGTTGGCATGTTATAATTGATTATTTTACAGATTCTAGGAAAGGCTTATTGGAAAGGAAAATCCTACTACAACCAGATCCAAGCTTCATCTTGTGAAGCATTGTTCATCTCATCTTAATACATCCATAGTTTATTTCCCCATCCTCCAGTAACATTTCCATCATTAATTCCCCTCAATTATTTTCCCCATTTTCCCATCACGCTTCAACAACATTTTTCCTGTTGTTGAAACAGTATTCTTCAGCAACATTTTCCCTATTTTTCCCATTGCTGAAAGAACATTCTTCAACAACATTTTCCCTATTTTTCCCATCGCTGCAATAGCAATCTTCAGCAACATTTTCCTTATTTTTCCCATTCCTAGAACAGTATTCTTCAGCAACATTTTACCTATCTTTCTCGTTGCTGAAACACCACCCTTTACCCATTTTCCCATTGCTGAAACACCATTTCTTTTCAAAGACATCACCATATAGCACTTTTCGTCATGAAAATCATTTTATTCCATTATTTTTATGCTAACTCTATCCTTTCATTGCCTTCTCCTATGATTATACATACCTCTAATATAATCTCCCTCATGTTTCAGAAGCTTCTTCCATGACTATTGTTGATCTATTATGAACGAGCACTATCTTTTTCAAAATATAAATTAAAGGTAAACATGAGGTATGTAAATATTATGTGCAAGTACAATTAAACTAGGGTTAAATGAGAATATTATGTTCATCATTACCACAACCCCCTACATTTAAAGCCATTATTTCAGTCGTAGTTGGGGGGAATACCAAAATTACACGCCATCATTTCACAGCAAGCCAATTACCGTCATTTTTCTTACCCACTATCTTGTCTTATCACCTCACCTATTCATTGTATCTCCATGTTCTCATTCGCAAAATTTACTCTGTTCGAAGTGTGGTAACTTGGTTTTCGACTGTGCAATTTACCAAAGCTGGTTAACTATGGGAGGACCTACTATTCGACATGAGCCCGACTCGATAGCTCTACTTGAATTACTTCCAGAGGCGTATCAGATTTTTCAATAGGCAGGTTGGATAGGATATTTTCAGAGGCTTCAAGGATTTGATCCACAACAGGTCCTTAAATTTCCACGAAATCTACAGGAAGACCATTCTACTATCTAGGGAGTTCGAATTCCGGTCTCAGAGGGTGATATAGCACAGGTTTTAGGTCTGTCGGTCACTGAAACTCGATGGTTTAGTCACAAACATATTATTATGAATGCACAATAGGATTTTTTTTTGCCAAGAGAACAAGTCAAGCCCAATGGTCGAGGTGTCCGACTTCACTCATTACCACCTCCGTGGCCAAAGGTTGTTGAATTCGTCAAACATTACCTTACTTATGAAGGTTGCTACCAGGTAGTCTATCAGCATGATTTTATCTTGTTAAATCATTTGAGACATGGTCAACTATTAAATATCCCTTATTATTTACTTGGGTGTCTAAGAAATATGTCACATTATTGTAGACAGGTAAAATTCCCACTCCTTTCCCTCACCCATCACCGTCTTGTTTAGCTATTGATTCAAAGGGGTTTTGCTCAACAAAAACCTCCTCTAAACAATCCACCCTTAGACCCTAAGCAAGCTGTTGAAATTCCTCAAGAAGCTACTGAAATCCCTCAGCAAGTTGCTGAAAATCCTCAAGAAATCCTTGAAAATTCCCACGAGCAATAACTAGAGAGAATTTCTAATCCTTCAGAAATCCCACCAGCAGAATCAATTGATCCAATTGACCCTCCCACCATATCAAATCCATCCCACAGTTTAGTACAATCATCTAATCCTACTATTCATATCCCTAGTGATGATTCTAAAGATAACCTTCCCATCTCTATGCTAAAAAGAAAAAGGCAAACTAAGATTGTTTTCCTACCAAGAAAATGAACCAGGGCCTCAACCAAAATAGCTACCATTTTTTATAACCTTCCTCTTCAGAAAAACCCACTCATAAAAGGAAAATTACTGCTCTCCCTGACTTTTTACCTCAAAGATGAATAAGGGCATCAACTGAAGCAGCAACTGTTGCCACTATCCTAAATTCTCAACCTATTCATCTAAAACCCTATACCCCACCACAATCCCAAGTCCCAGAATCTTTACCTGTCTCACCCTCAGGCACTGAAACACAAGATCCATATGCCCAGGATTTTACGACATCATTTCTTTTAGAACAAATAGCTGTCACACAAGAACCAACTACTCATTCAGTAGCTACCACATAAGAACCAGCTATAGCTGCCACACAAGAACCAGCTACGACTATAATACAAGAACCAGTTGCTGATATACAAAATTCAGATGCCCAGGATGTTGCACATCACATAGCTATTACACAAGAACCAATCACTCATGCAATAGCTCCCACACAAGAACCAGCTGCTGATATACAGAATCTAGATGCCCATGATGTTACACATCATGTAGCTGCACCACAAGAACCAACTACTCATTCAATAGCTGCCACACAAGAACTAGCTGCGATAAACAAAATTTGGATGCCTAGGATGCTGCACATCATGTAGTTGTTACACAAGAATCGGCTACTCATTCAGTAGCTGCCATACAAGAACCAACTACTAAGAATATGACTATTAATACAGCTCAGTCATCCTGGCTTCCCTTTTACAGGAAAATGAGTTTCTACAATCAAAACTCGAAGCTTATAAGCAGGAATTAGTAATGGCAAGGGAGGCCTACGACAAAGAGCTTAATTTGTACACTTTAGCCCATGGAGCATCCACGGCTGAGAAAAATACGGAGAAAGATTAACATAAGGAATATATGTGCAGCTTTGTGGTAACATTTATCATCAAGCAGGGTATAAAATAGTTGAAATCCCATTGCCTGGAGCCTCCCCTACATCCACTTCTTCTGCAATCAAAGAGGAACGCCCTACTGTCACACAAGAACCAGCAGGGCCTTCAAAAATTTTCGAAAAAGAAGCTAAACCACAAGTACCTCGGCCTACTGTAACTATTAAAGCTGAAGATCCTGTACCTCGGCCTACTGTAACTATTAAAGCTGAAGATCCTGTACCTCGGCCTACTGTAACTATTAAAGCTGAAGATCCTGTACCTCGGCCTACTATAACTATTAAAGCTAAAGATCTTGTACCTTGGCCTATTATAACTATTTCTACTCAGACTGTACCTTGGCCTACTGTAACTATTTCTAATCAGACTATACATCAGCCAACCACTTGCAGTACTCAAACACAAACTGAATCTCGAGATAAGCACCAAATAATGGACAAGTGGAAGAAAGAATATGTTATTTCGTAAGATAAGATCTTGCAGGAGGATAAATTACTCTAGTAAAATCATATATATTCAAACTAGGAAGCCTTGGAGCAAGTACTCCAACATTCTCGCACCCAGAAGAAAGAGAATAAAGAGTTAAAAAGTAAACTGCTCCTTATGTTTAATTTGGTTCAGAAATTATTAGCTACCAAGAAACCATCTTCCAATTATTCTCTTTTTCTTGCAAAAAGCTTAGCGTTCTTTCAAATAAAGGCAATTAAAGATGGGAGACCTCATGAAGTATCTTGACCCGAATAGTTTGTGAAAACTTTCACAGAAGCATCTACTAGTGATTAACATTTACTCTATGAGTTGTATCTCCACAACGAAGCTATCCTTGAGAATAAGAAGCTCAATCTTAACCCTTTGATTGGTGATGTCCAAATCAGGGCGTTTGCCTCCTTCCTTGCTAATCAAATCACATAGCAGACTGCCTTTCTTTCAGCAAGGCATAATGAAGACAACCGTCTCTTGTGGATTCGATCCGAGCCATAAAATCCTGCAATTTTTGTTGTAGAGTATCATCAATTTTTGAAAAGACCAAGGATGCTTGAACACACCAGGTAACTACAAGCAGCAATGCTACACGACTGCCAACACTTTATTAAAACCAAAGAAGTTGATGCCTTAAAAGCAAACAACTTATTCTAGCAACAATCCTCTAAGGAAAGGCAGGGGTATAACCCCTTCAGTCCTCCTAATATTGAATCAACAATCTCAAGGGTGCCCGATTATATCAGATGTGTTCAGCAATGTGCTAAAAGGTGGATAGGGTGTCATTTTTGTTTTCCTCTTCTATGGATGCCAACACAAGAATACAAGGCCCATTATAAGTTGACTAAAAAGGAAGAGGCAACAGCATGGCAGAGGCTGTAAAAGGTGCAAGGGTTTAGAGATCTAACTGACAGTACCTTCTATAGTTACTGCTTAAGTAATTTTCACTCTAAGAGCCAATACTTGGACTCGGATTCAGAGTGAAGTTGCATGAGTACATGCAACCTTTCGGGTGGGGGGGATGTTAGGACCCTACATTGTACCTTTTTGCTCATATATTTTGCTATCATTCCACCCTTTTTCAATCCATATTTAAAGTCTATGCTATTACATTAATCCATTTTCCAAAGGTATATAACATTTCTTCTCGTTACTATATGTTTAATTCGTTTTACATATAATTTTACATTACTTTCATAATTAACCATTGATTGGAAATATATAGTTGCTAAAACAGTCTGAAGACTGAAGATTTATCATTGTGGTCTATGTTGCTGAAACGGTTAGAACAATGTGCAAATCCCATTGTTGAAACATCCCATGATTTGCATTCCAGATTCTGCAGCAACAAGAAGACATCAACGAAGGAGCTGTTACATTGGCCGCAATAACTACATTCCAAAATCGGCGTTGTCACAACCATTGTAACAACATTTTGCTAATGGAAGAACCAATTATCCTATTTTAGCATATCAGGTTAAGAATAGGATTTTTAATGTAATTAAATGTATAATATATGTCTCCTCTTTAAATAGAGGAGACATCAGCATTAGAGGGGGTAGACAGACTACAGGAAGGTCTAGCTGAAAGAAAAGGAACTTGAATCTTTTTGTGACATGATATGTTGACAGATGAATAAAATATTATTTTGAACACTCCTTCTTAGTTCCTTTTTCTGGGGAATCTTGTGAGAAGGAAAGGGCCCACCTTCCTCACAAGATTCACCCATTAATTTTTGTAGTGTGTCAAGTGTTATTCTTTTCCATGCATGCCTTGTTAAACTCTATTTGCTGAAATTCTTATGGGTTATTGGAATTCTGTTTACTACTGAAACTCTGTTTCTATTTAATTATTTCATTGTTTTCATGAATTCATTCATAGGTAATCAGTGATTGTCTTAATTGGTAATATAGTTTAAACAGTGAGTTTGTGAAGCATGGTAATCAGAAACAAGTGCTAAAGGTTGCTGCTTGGGGAATAGGGTCCTATTCTCTATTATAACATAATTAGTTTTTTCCTCTACATATTGATTTCTTTTCCTAGATTGTTCTTTTTAACGTAATCCAGGATTCTTTTGATAATTGTCTGCAATAGAGAGATTGTTTCTGTTGTAACTCATAGTAGAAATTTAGTTTGTTAAAACAAGGTGTGATTAGTGTAATTATTACTACAACTTTTCATTGCTTTTGGGATTGAGTATATACAGGTTGTGATTGCCTTTGAAACAAACAGACTTTCCTGGGTTGACAATTCATGTAGCACTTGGTTGTTTAAATTAATAAGCAATTAAAGTGACCAACATTGTCTCTCTACAACTCTATTTTGTTGAGGAGTGTCTGCAATAGTATATTGCATTTTTATACCAAGTTCATCACATAAGTCTACAAATTCATTAGATGTAAATTCACCCTCTCTATCTCAGATAATACTCTTTGTCTTGCACCCTATTTCATTTTCTTCCAATGCCTTAAAGATTTTAAGCTTCTCAAATGCTTCTGACTTCTTTCTGAAGAATGATACCCATGTCAATCTAGAATAGTCATCAATTATCAACATCAAATATATTTATCCTCCTTGTGCTTCTATTTTGGAAGAACCAAAAAATCCATGTGTACTAATTGCAGAGGCTTACTACTTGACAACTTATCTTTAATATTGAATGAACTTAGAGTATGTTTTCCCATTTGGCATGATTTTAAAATAGGATTTCGAGGTTTTGTCATTTTTTGTAGATCTCTAACTTCTCACTTTTTACTAAGACTTAATATGTTATCAAAATTGAGATGCCCTAGCCTACTATGTCAAAGCCAGGACTCATCTTGTTTTCTCATGTAGCACTCTTCATTCTCTTCCATCAGTATATTTACATTATTTTTTAATGAACTCCTTTAGCCAAGATCTTCCCTATATTTTCCACCTAATCTCACAATCTTGATCTCTATAGAGGGCATCACAACCTCTGTCACACATCTGACTCACACAAAAAAAGTCATGTTTCATTCCTTCAACAAATAGTACATCCTGAGCCTTTTCTCTGCCATTATTCAAGTTGACTATACTTTTTCCTTTAATTCTTCCTGATGCATCATTTATGAATGTAACATTCCCTATTTCATTTTCATCTAAAGGTAAGAAATTATTTTTATCCCCTATCATATGTATAAAATAGTCAAGGTCAACATACCATTGACTACTCTGATTTTAAGCATACAAAACTAGGCAACACTTATTAGCTTTCTTTTCTTCCTTCTTCTTTCTCCACTTCATAAGTTCTTATGTTCTACAATTGTTATGAGATTGTGAACTACTATATATGAGTCGACATTCATATGAAGTGTGCCTAAAATTGTTATGGTAGAAACATTCAATGATATCAAAATGTTGAGAAAATGGATTCCTATCAACACTCATGTTTGTTTGGATACCTGTAAATATGTTGCTTACCTCACTTCTTTTAGGATATCTCATTTTATTTCTTCTAACATATGCTCTGCAATTCATAGATTTGTGTCCAAAAAATTTACACAAGTAACAATATCCATATAAAAGGTTTCCATACTTGGATATGGGTGATACTTGAGAATAGAACATCCTTGGCAGTTGATAACTTTATCTTTTGAAAAAGTATCTCTGGTAACTAATTATCTATTTTTCCATTATTTTTGTCCACTGTAGTTGACTAGAAATGGCTCATTGATGTTCCTCCTTAGGTTTAATGTTGCCTTGTTATTTATGTGTGTTATTGACCTCCTTATTCTCAGGCTGATGTGGACTATCATTGTCTCCTTTCACTACTTTTACAAAACTAATGTTCCTTTTGTCTTTTTGTATTCCTTTCACTAGATTCACCTTCATAGCCTAACCCAACTTTCATAAGTGGATATCTTTGATCATTTAAGATCACATCCAATTTTTCAAATCCTTTTATATGTTGAAGATTCATATTCAAGTTAGTGTGTGATTTATCTACATTTTTCCTCAAGATTACTACTTCCTCTTCCAATTTTTCACATTCCTTTCTTTTATCTTTTATCTTTTATTTTTTATAGAAGAATGTCCTCCACCTTCTTCAATTCTTCTAGTTCAAAATTTAGATTGATAGTATCCTTTAAGTTAGGCTATTATTTTACATATTTTAATAGAATATATATTCTTTTTCTTATTATTATTTTTGA
>APFE031175138.1:420218-430283 GCA_000404065.3 Pinus taeda
AGCAGCTATTGTTGCATGATTTCAAAGAAGAAACATGAACATAATGGATTTTAACAGGGGGAACCAGGTGCTTAGTCTTCACGCACTAGGGCCATGGAACTTCCTACCAGGGGATTATTCCATTGTTATATAAAATCTCACACCCTGGCATTTTCTGATGACTATCCTTGATATCTCCTCTTAAACCTTGTGATCGTTGATCTATGGGATCGGGCCCACCCAGGGTATCACAATCGCAACACGGGAGAGGGAGCCCCTTTGCCTCCCTTGATAGCACTGGTCAATTTTCTAGATGTGAACTTTCGTCGGATATGACACATAAAATATTGCATCCTGGAAGGTCGATTGCATATCGCAATCACAGGTTGAAATGGATTTTAGTGAAGGAGGGGCTCTTCTTTGTGTGATCACCGATTGTGAGATTGATGACATCACCAGTGCCATGTCGCACCTCTTGAATGGTGACACGTGTCACTTAGAAATGCCCTCTTAGGACCCTTGAACAAGTTGAATCTATGTGCCACGTATCCTCCGTAATGCCACGTCATACTGACATCAGCTTCCATGTGGATTCATCTGGACCAAGGGTGCTCTGCCACCTGCTCCCCTGGAAGAGATAGAAATTGTCCGCCTACCTCTAGTTTTGCAGCTAATTTCCTTTGCAAAATTTAATTGGCCCCTCCCTACGCTTTGACACTAAAGCCCAATTTTCAACGATTTTGCATTATCGGCGTATCCCTCCCCCCCCCCGCGTAATTCCTTAAGAATGGTCCTTAGGGCCCATCGATCAATGATTTACTGGCATTTTAGGGTCTGATGTGTGGTATCGCGAGGCTACGAGACTGTGAGACTGTGATATGTGATATGTGGGACCTATCCCCACCAACAAACTGATGGGTTGTGCCAGAGGCCTGCCCAATTTGCAATTTGTGATATCGGCAAATGACTGATCGCAGATTTCATTGCTCTTTCCTATTGCCACTTTAGAAAAACACTTATTCGCGATGAGTTCCCGAACCTCCAATATGCTTTTCTCCTTCCCTTTAAAGACAACAAAACCTCTGAACTTTAACAGTAAATATCTTTTGATGTAGAAGGCCATTTTCAAACTTCCATATACCATTGGAAAGCTCGTTCCAAGCACTATGCAATGGAGGGGGTTTGATTTGCCTTTGAGTGCTTCTAGGATCTAGAAGGTGGCTTCATAGTTCACTACGCTTTTGCAACTTTGATCAATTGAAAACTCATAATGAAGTGAGCGACAACATTGGCTCCAATTGGGGACAATGCCTTGCTGGCAAGTTGCTAAGAAGCTACGGACTAGTAGCCTTCCTTCCATTGGGCATGGGGTCATTTCTAAACAACAATAATGTTGTGAAAGTGGACTTTTCAACATAAACTAGAAATTTCATATAACAATTCCAATGCACATACCGGTATTTACAATGAGTGCAAGATAAGTACCTCTAGTTTTGGAAATAAAGTTTGAGGAATTGACCATTTACTAGAAGTTCTAGAGATTAACCATTCAGATTTTCAAGCATGTGTGTGTTATTTCTTCCTTCTTCTTCTGCAATCTTGAAAGGGTCGAACCATATTGGTTCAAATTTTTCGTGTTTTCCTTTGTCTTCCCGTTAGACATCCCATCAGAGAACTAAATCTCCTGGTTGAAGTGATCGATCCTTGGCCTTCTTATCAAACGTGGATTTCATATTTTGTTGGTAATTTGACAATTTAGTCCCCATCTATTCTCTATTCTCATGAAGCTCGACCAACTGATTTATCCTTCGCGTTAAGGCACTTGGCTCTTCCTCCGCTTCTTGTACTAACTTCACCACCGACATCACTAATTAGACCGAGAAGACTACAGTGTTACCAAACACTAGCTCAAAAGGTGATTTCCTCATGGATCATTTAGAAGTTACCTAGTTGGCCCGTAGGGAGAACTTAAGTTGAGAGTCCTGGTTCCTCTTATTCTCGGCGATGGTCTTCTTCAGCACCATCACCACCGTTTTGTTTGAGGGCTTAGCCAAGCCATTACCTTGAGGATAGTAGTTAGTGTAGTGCCTAATAAAAATATTGTATTTATGGCAGATGTTGGTGAACTTGGCAGATTTGAAGACCTAAGCATTATTAGTGATAATTTTGAAGGGACAACCAAAGTGGGATAATATGTTCTCCTCCATAAATTTGATTACAACTAAGTCTGTAGCATTTCAGGTTAGGATGGACTATACCCGCTTGAAGAAATAATCTTTGGTCGTCAATATCCACCTATGTTGGCCACTGAATGGTGGGTTTATTTCTCCTATGAAATCTAGTCCCCACTATCTGAAAGGTTCTTCTACATGTACTAGAATCAAAGGGAGAGGAGAAAGATTTTTCCTCTTAGCAAACACTTGGCACTTTTTGCAAGACCTGACTTGGGAATGAACATTCCCAAATAGTGTAGGCCAGTAGAATCCTTCTTTGATGATTTTATGTGTTGTGGTCTTCGAGCTATAGTGACCTCCACAAACTCCTCAGTGAATATCTTTAATCACCTTATGGGTATCACCCTCCACCAAACATAGCAGTTATACCCCCACCGGGTCCTTCTAGGAGAGTAGGCCATTAGATATGATATATTTTCGCACTTGCAACCTCATTGTTTGGTATTTGGATTTATTCAACCCCAGTGGGCACCTCAGGAATAGGAGATGATGAACAATGTTCTTATACTAGGGTTATCCCTCATATTTAGCATAGATGTTCTGCTCATATGTTTTAATTCCGTTTTGATGATCCTCTGTTCTGCCTTCCTCTGTCATCAGGTTTATCCCTAAAGCTTGGAAATTTGATTCAAATAAAACCTTGGCCAACCCCTGGCCTTTTATGAGTTTGGTAGGATTTATGTCTATATCATATTCTTGTATCTTTTCTATCCACCTACCCCTTTTTCCTTCATAATCTCCTTGCACCAGGATGTCCTTGACTACTGTCATTGGGACCAATGTTGTGATTTCTGATTGTAGCACATATATACGAAATGCCTTCAAAGCCTTGACTAGAACATAGGCTTGTTTGTCCAAGATTTTATACTTCAGCTTAGCATCCCTTGGGACATGAATGAGGAAAGAGATGTGTTGTTCATAACCATATTTATTTTTCTATAGCAGCACTGTGACAATAGTATGTGGAGAAGCGAAAGAAAAGATGTAGAAAGGCACTGAATAGTCAAGGTTGACTAGTACCAGGGCTTCAACCAAAGATTCTTTAATTCTAATGAAAGAATCGCTAGGGGAATGGCTGCACTTGACTTCATTTTACTTCTTAAGCATGTTATACCCTTGACTATTTTTGCATAGTTGGGTATGAACCTCCTCAAGAAATCTATTCTCCCCAAAAAGGCTTGGACCTCTTTCTTATTCTTGGGTAGAGGAATATGGTTGATGGCTTTGACTCATTTAGGATCAATCTTCACACCTTCCTGTGCTACTATGTGTCCTATTAGCTTCCCCTCACTTAGGGAAAATTTGGATTTCTTAGGGTTCAAATAGAGACCATACCTCCTGGATTTCTCAAAGGTGAGATTTAAGTGGAGGATGTGCTCTTCATCACTATTAGAAAAGACTGTGATATCATCTAAATAAACCACCATGAATTTATCTTGCTCCCCTATGAAAGTTATTTCTATGGCTCTATGAAAAGTGGCCCCTTCATTTATAATACTAAAGGGCATGTGAGCATACATGAATGTTCCCCACAGGGTGGTGAAAGCAGTTTTCTTTTAAGCATCAGGGTCGACTATCACCTAGTTGTAACCCGAGAACCCATACATCACCGACATTCTAGCTGAGCCAACCAACTTCTATAATATATAATCCATCTTAGGCACTGAGTAGTTGTCTTTCACCGATTTCCTGTTTATATTTCGAAAATATACACAACCTTATTTCCCGCTCTTTTTCCAGACAGGGACTAGGTTAGCCACCCACTTAAAGTACCTTAAAGGCACTATGATCTTTTCCTATAGCAGCTTTCTCACTTATTTTTCAATGGAGGGGAGTAAGAGTGGATTTATCTGACTGAGTTTCTATTTGCATGGCTCTATTCCACTCTTCAAAGGAATCTTATGATGAATGATGTTAGTATCAAATGCTTTCAAATCCTCATGAGACCAAGAAAAAAAATCTTTGTAGATTTTGAAAATATTTAAATGCCTTTGTCTATATTGCAATGTGATTCCTTTTGATAACCTAATCATCTGGGGTTCCTCCTCTGAGCTAATATTGCAGTCTTCTACTTGATTGTGTATCCCAAGAGTCATGAGTTTGGAGACTATATCATCCTTATTAAAAATCCTTTCCAATGGGACCAGTCTGCGAGGGATGGTATTCCATTTTTGTTGCAAAACTTTGTGCCCAACCAATGTGTCTTTCGACAAAGTGGCTTCTTGATCTGCCTATTCTTATTCTTGATCGATGGTGGAGTGGGTGAACTCCCTAATGACTTCTATGAACCTTTTTACCTGCTCATCACCCTTGAGTACCTACTAGTGCTTGACATTATCAGGTATTGAGGGTTTGTATCTGACTTATACCTCGTACCTTAAGAGTGTATTTTGAGGGGGCCTAAAAATGCTTGCAACTACAGCAAGGGATTCAACCTCTATTTCCTTCCCTGGGCAGAAATTGGATATTAAAGGCTAGGAATAAATTATCAATGAGACCCCACATTTCATTCCGGTAAGTCCTCAGTCTCGAGTGTTTCGCCTAGAATTTATTTCTGGTCTACCTTACAACCAACTCAGAGTCTCCATAGACTATTAGGGATTCCATATTCATATTTTTTGTCATTTGTAACCCAACGAGAAATTCTTCATACTCCGCCACATTCTTGGTTGCCTCAAACTCCATCTTGAATTAGAGGGGTATCAGGCTACCCTCCGGAGATACCAAAAATACTCCAGCTCCATTTCCTTCTTTTGAGTTTGCTCCATCAAAGTATAATTCCATACTTTGTTTTCATTTGTGTGTTGATGTTCTAATAGCCTTGTTAGGTGTACTGGTGTTTTCTATAAGATGGTCTCATCATCTTCTAGGAATATGCAGGAGAGGTTGTTTTCTTTCTCATGCATTGGGGATTTTTCTGAGCCTTTAGCTAGGGCCACAGTTTTTACAAACCTGGACTCTCTGTAAAACCTACTTTGCTCACCTCCAAAAGTGGGATTAGTGGCATAAGTCAAATCTAAGTTGATAGATCCCCCCACCTTGAAATCCCAAGATCTAGATAGAAGCATGCCAAACCGAGGGGGAATATTTACCACCACTATGTCCATTACCACACTCTTCACAAGGATCTAAGCCAGGTTTACCACTAGATCCTTTATCATTCCCAAGCATTTGACCCTCTTACAATCAAAGGAGTATAGGTCCTTGTAGGGCCTGGTGATCTACAAGCCTAGATGTTCCGCCACTGCTATGGGACAGAGGTTGTGTGAGGCTCCAGAATCCAACATTCAATTATGCAACAAGAGATCATGGATTACTAGAGTCACATAGAAGGGTGCAGTAGAAGGATCAAGTTCTTCCACATGTGGCCCAAAAACAACCATTGGCCTCTCGTTTTGGAGGTTTAAACTGTCATGGGTTAGCGCTGAGGTAGATGGGTGGATGAATTGGGAAACTTGAGCTTTATAAGTAGGCTACTTTAGAAGCTTAGTCAAAGGAACAAGAATTTTTACCCTTTCAACCTCCTTCTAAAGATTGAATGTTGGTAGGACTTTTTCTATACCTCCTGGCTCTAATATTTCTTCCTTATCACTGGTAGTTTTTAGTAGAACAAGTGCATCCTTTTCTCTATGTCCCTTGGAACTATTTCTTCCCTTATTTGCGCATACTTTTATCTTGGAAGGGTCAAGGTTTAGCTTACCTTTCCCTTTGTCTGGTACTGGAGGAATAACTTGGGGAGTAGCTCCCTCTTTTTGTTCTCGTTCTCTTGACCTCTTATTTGAAGAGCTTAGATCACATTTATGGTGTGGTTGTACTTGTGTGAAATCTGCAAACTGTTTACAATAATAATATATATCCTCCTCATTAGTTGTTTCTTCTCTATCATGATTGGTTTTTGGTGAAACATATTTTCATGTTCTTCTTCAGGGAAAGTGAAATACAAGTTTCCCTCCATCTCATGTGTATATAATGATTGTTCATCGGGATCATCTTCTAAATATAAGGGATGAGGGATCTAATCGAGCTATTCCTTTCTTTCCCTTGGAAGTATTTGTAATGGAGGCCTTCTATATTGTGGGTTATAAGCCCAGTTGTTGACTTGAACATTCTGTTTGGAGAGATTCTTATTCTCAAGTTCCATCTTTCCAACCTTATGTGATAAAATTATAATGAGTTTGTCCAATTCATCCCACTTCAAGTCTAGTGATTCTTTAGCTTGACACAAGGAGGATGCTTCTTCTTTCCCTCTTTCATTTTCAGTAGGTTCTTGATTTCCTCTTGACTTCCCTATTGAGGTGAAATTTTCTTCCACCTCAAGAGCATCGATTTGGAGTTCATCTAAAGTGAGGGACTTCCTTTCCCTTACAGTAAAACCAAAGTCAGATTCAAAGGTTCCCAAAAACACTACTCAAGTCGCAGCTCAAGGAGGCTTTATCTCACCTGGCATGTTATTGTACTGCTTATTGAACCTTTTGATAAATTATGTGATAATCATCTTTCATCTTCTTCCTTATAGTGTTAAACTTTGTGAGGAGGTACTCATGATTCCTCTTTTCACCACATTTATGTGTGAAATATTTTTCAAGTTCCTCCCAGGTAGTGATGAAGGTATTAGGTAGCTCTTTAAACCATTTTCTGTCTTCTCCATCAAGGGATTATACAAAAAGTCTCATGACCACATCTAGTTGTTCCAAGTTTAAATTTTTAGCAACGGCACAAAAGGTTTCAATGTGTCTCTGTTCCATGTTATCATCTTCCCCATTGAACCTAGGTAGAAGCTTTAGGTAGTCCTGGGGCATAGCACTTAGGGGTTGAGGTAAATTAAGAGGGGCATATTTATTTAGCAAAAAACCCAGGACAGCCATATGAATTAATGTAGGGGTATTGATTCTCCCCTAAGGAACTTGGGCCAAAAATATAGTGGAAGGAGTGGTTATACTAAAAGCAGGGTATGTAAGGATTTTAGGAGTAATTCCTGAGTAGTGAGTAACAATGGGTTGAGAGCTAGATGAGGAGGCTTCAAAGACTGATGAGACGATAGTGTTGGCAATAGGAGTTTTCTCCTTCCAGACTTTCCTGAAAATTATTTTCTTTGGGTCATATACAAATGGGACTTTCTGCTGAGAAGTATCTAAGCGAGTCTGAGGATTTTTAAAAGTGATTATGATAAATGATAATGGCGGTTGTGGAGTCGCCAAGGTGATGTGGGTGAAATCAGAATTCCTTTGCTCACCTACACAAAGAGAGCTCAACTTGTCGTATCCCAGGGGAAAAATCCTTCAATACATTCTCTAGCAATGGTGCTAGAAGATGTTGTCTCTCTTAGAGACAGCCTTGGATTGCTTACAAGACAAGTGCCTCGACACACCTAGATTTGTGTGTCTCAAATGATTCTCGGGCAAGAGTAGGCATCACACACACACACACACACACACACAGATATATAATATATATATATATAATTATATATGTATATAATATATTATATTTATTGTATTGTTATGTATATGTATATTATAGTATTTGTTTTTTATTATATTGTATATATGTTTATATGTAATATATATATGTATATGTATATTTATATAGTAGTATGTGTATGTATATATTTATATAGTATATGTTATTTATTATTTATTTATTATTATTATATTTATATTATTATAATTATAGTATGTATATAATGTATTATATATTATATATTTATATATATATATTTAATATTATATATGTATTATATATATGTATATATATATATATATGTAGATATATATAGATATATATACACACACACACACACACACATATATATATATACAAGAGGAGTCAGTTGGTTCATTCATCCAAAGGTACAAATCATGTATTTCTGGCACTTATTTACATACAGAGTTCCCATAAATATACACATAAAATAGCGGAGACCGAGTAGTTTGAGGACTTATAGTTGAATAAGTTTTTTTTAGAATAAATGAGAGAGGATAAGGAGAAAGAATAACTCATCACATAGAGCCCAAAGCATCAAGAATTTCTACATTTATTTGAGTTATAGGTAGATATAATGGACAAAGAGAGGTTGGGTGCTATGATTCATGTAGCGTAGTTTTAAAGATATGATTTCAGCCCTTCATATAGGCATATGCATTAACAAATCAATGCAAATGAATCTGTAGGAAGTATGAAATGTTTCTAGCAGTTATTGTTGCATGAATTTAGAGAAGAAACATGAACATAATGGATTTTAATTGGAGGATAACATATTGTAATACTCAAAGGGGGAATCACCACCATTTCTTCAATATTCTGAAAGATCTATATTATTAATTTATACAGTGTGAAAATACATGTCGCTTTTTCTCACATATTTGTGAACCTTTCTAAACTGTTGCTTCCCCCTATTTATCTGGAGAGGGGAAGCATTTGAAAATTTTCTGCAACAAAATATCTTATGTCCAGTTTCAATTGTCATATTAGCTAGCTGTCTTGGTCGGGGATGGCTCTATGGCCCAAAAAATTTACAGAACATTAATTTCTTCGTTGAATGGCCACACGTTATAGGAATAAAAAAATAATTCAATCAATCAGACTTGAATGTTAACCAAAATATCTTCATGCCCATCCCTGTGATCACTACTACTTTAGGTTGTAGTTTTCTCACGGTATGGCCTCCTATGCTGCTTAGTTGACTCTCATTTCTTCTACCTTCACTGCTTGCACCATTCATCCTTTTGAAGGTGGGAATGGGCACTATCAGTTGCATGCTACGGTACTAAAGTAGAGGACCCTAGGGAGATATTTTGGCTTTCTTCTGCATGGGGACACCATGTTCACTCATCAAGTCTTCTAGAGCTACCAAGTCCCTGTTTACTTCTGTCAGCGTCGACCCTGGTTCCATGTCACAGAGACCCTTTCTGGATCACTCCATGTCGGGTTTGATTGCTCCCTCTTCCTTATTAAATGTCGTAGCTTCTGACCAACCACGCCTTTAAAGTTCTGCAAAACACTGTCGGTGCCCTGATATGCCTGGTGACGCACATATGGTATAATATGGAGGAATTTTCTTGCGTTGACACTGAACACTAAAACATTATGAAACAGGCGAGTTCCGATTTCCCTTGGCACCTTATGATTTAGCCCCTTTTACTTCAAGTGACTGGGGCCTAGAACTAGGTGCTTAGTCCTCGGGCACTAGGGCCATTGGACTTCCTCCTGGGGGATTCTTCCTTTGTCATATAAAATCCCTCAATGTTTTCTGATGCCTGTCTTTGATATCTCCTCTTAAACCTTGCGTTCATTGATACGCGGGATCAGACCCACCTAGGTACCGCAATTGCAACGCAGGAGAGGGAGCCTCTTTGCCTCCTTTCAAAACATTGGCCGATTTTCCAGACGTGAACTTTCGTAGGATATGACACATAAAATATCGCATCCAGGAGGGTCAATTGCATATTGCAATCATAGGTCAGACGGGACTTCGATGGAGGTGGGGCTTTGCTATGTGCAATCACTGATTGCAGGATTGATGAGGTCATAAGTGCCACGTGGCACATCTTGAATGGTGACATCTGTCGCCTGAAAATGCCCCCATAGGACCCTTGAACAAGCTAAATGTGCATGCCACATGTCCTTTATACTTCCACTTCATACTGATGTGAGCTGCCATGCAGATTCATCTTAATCAATGGTTCTTTGCCACATGGCACCCTAGAGGACAAAGAAAATGTTCTCTTGCCTCTGGTTTTGCAGATGATTTCCTTTGTAAAATGAAATCGGCTCGTCCCAGTGCTTTAACATTAAAGCCTAATTTTCGGCAATTTATGCGCTATCGTTGTATCCCCCCCCCCCCCCCCCCCCC